>RDPX01000059.1:3186587-3204585 GCA_003991215.1 Morbakka virulenta | reverse complement strand
ATAGATAGATAGATAGATAGATAGATAGATAGATAGATAGATAGATAGATAGATAGATAGATAGATAGATAGATAGATAGATAGATATTGATTTTTCTTAGAAGCAGCTGTGGTTCGAATAAACCTTCTACACTCTGAGATGAATTGTGGTAAATGGTGAGGCCATATTATCTTCCATCGTTTATGTTAACCGAGTGTAAAGCGCAAGGTTGAAATCTGTAAGATTGGATATCAAATATGAAGGTCAAACGGTTAAAAATAGACAAGACATTTACTATGGCATTGCTTATAAATTTGAAATTCAAACAATTTTTTAACATAATTTTAAAAAACTAATGTGATTGGAACTTATCCTCCTGGATTGGACGTGTAACCTTGGCCCTCATTGTTCAGTTTGATTAGTTCTTTTATTATGTAGATTTCATAACATTAATTCTTGGCTGCAATGGCTCTCGCGAAAATTATTAGTCATCGCTATTTTAAGAGAGCTTACGAAAGGCTACTTATTATGCAGCGTTAAAAGTTGAAATACCGTACGCTAAGCTCAAGTGGATGTCCTCAGATATTATATTAAAAACTTACTTTTTCAGGAAGCTGAAAAGATGCCCATTGATGAATGTGACTTGGAAAACATGTTTTAACTGTTTTCTCGTGTTTTGTCTGTACAAAAAGACACAAAGACAATACAAAAAATTAATAAATCGTTATATGATATCCATTACAGAAACCCAAAGATATTTTATACCCACATGTTTTTCCGAAATCTGTAATTTTTAAAGATTAATTTTCCTACACTTTCGTAATAAATGTTATTTCCGGTATCGAATAATCATACTGAGAGAAATAATTGTTGAGACACAAAAACATCAGCAGAAGCAAAAATCGTACTGACCTAACAAAAGTATTGAGAAAAATAGGGTGTAAATCACAAAAGTCATAGAGGTTGGAATGATCGTTCACCTGTAAAATCAAAAGAAAACGTCAAGCATCATTCTAGTTTCTTCAAGTTGAACTTTAAAAGTTTTCATTCTGTTACGTAGACCATGAAACTCTCTTTTCTTAAATCAGTGAACCATTTACAGGTAACCACACAGTTATAATTAAAATTCTCCTTGCAATCAAGCATGCTAAACACTTAAAATCATTGATAGTTAACGGCAACAACAATAAAGGGAACATAATCATTCAGTGCAAATTTTATTGTTTTTAGGCGTTCATATTTTGATCTTTTGTAAATACAGCGATGAGATAAGGAAAAGTTCACGGATTAAAACAATGGGCCTCATGCTACTTTCATTCTGACAATTTGCTCGTTATTGCATATATTCAAAGCTTAGTGCTTTCTGCTGTCACCTCTATTTAACCCAGAAAAAAACCCAGGGCAAATCCTTCATGAAGGAGGAAGGGATATGGGAAGAATCAAACTAACTAGTTGGGAGCTTTAAATGATAAACAAATGAAGCAGGACACCTTCATTATGCTTAAAGTCATACCCATCCTGGAGTTTGCATTTATAATGCACGTTAAGCCAGTGGGAGCCAGGTTACCCGAGTGCCTTCCCCCAATAATTTCTATTACTTTTCAAAATGTATATTTAAAGTACGGAACAATGGATTAACTTATCTGTTTAATGGATTAACCTTAAAGCGTCAAAGTACATCCTTTTCTAATAACTTTAATGCTACGTAGAGCGGTATACTGAGGACACAACTAATGAGACTTTTCAGGTACAAGACTTCAAAAATTCGTTTTAGGTACCAGACTTCAAAAATACAACCGAAAGCAATCTAGCTTAAACTCCATAAATTACAAACCACAACGAACTGGGAGAAAGTGAAAAGGAAAAGGATTCGTAGGAGTGGAGCTTTAGACACCAAAAATTTCTCCCATCATCTTATTATTTATATGAAGCAGAAATAGATCTGTGCTTCATTACATCTTCCATTCAATATACTTAAATTATATGGGAACTACTGTTTGGTATATCTACTGTTCACCCAAATTCTTAAAAATGTTGGTTGGAATGGACTTTAGCAGAACTGGGTAAAATAGCGGTCTCAGTCACCAATCTTCAATTATGAAACTTGATCACTTCTCCAGTCATCAAATGGCTACCGCAATAAATTAACAAGAGCAAAAAATGATATAAAACATACTTCTTTGCCTTTTTTTTCTTTCTCTGGAGATCGGAATGGAGATTTATCTCCAGGTTTAATACCCTCAGAAGCTGCTCTTTCTGGCATTTTAATCGTTACCTAAAAACAAAAACCATGTTGATGAAAAATAACCTCCCAAAAATCAAAAGTATCCAAAGTTAAGAGTCTACTATTTTCTTTGTGCTCCGCATTCCAGGTGAAAACCATCGGATAGCCAACTTCTGCAAAACTTTCAAAATTTTATCTCTATAGTGAATTTGCCCTGCCAAAGGTTTCCTGGCACCTTACTGTTTTAAATGTTTCTAAAACTTGGGTAGCAGAAAATCTCGACAACCTGGTCTCTAAATACATACGCCAGTGGCTTGACCTACCTTTGAGTGCTACTGTTAGTTCCATTATTCTTTCCAAAAATCAATTTGGACTCAACTTGCAACTACCTACCACAAAACTTCTACAATGCCAAACTGTCACCCATAACGTTTTTAAGTCCTCACCAAATCATAATATCCGAACATGGTGGAAAAACAGAAGCAATTGTACCAATATACAACATGATATTTATAAAAACATAAAAGAAATTTTGAAAGTTGTGCAGACAGAACACAAGGAGCGTTTACAAAGTCATCTTACTACTCAAGGTACCATTCTCTCATTTCTCTTTGACAAAGCCACTTCAAAATATAACAAGTTTTGGTCTGAAGTTCAAAAAAAGCTGCCCAAAAATATCTTCAGTTTTACAATTCGTTGCAACTTGTAAAAATCTATCTAAATGGAAACTTAGTCTATCTTCTTCTTACTCTTCATGCTTTGAACCAGAAACCCTTCTTCATGTTATTGCCGGCTGCAAAACATACCTTCGGTCAATTTTGTATTACTTTCAGTGAAATGTGCAACGCTTTGAACATCGACAACAAACACGAGGGCTTTCTTTCAACCAAACTTTCTAATATAATCATTCGCACCACATATTCTGTCGTAGAAATAAACCATGGACAAACCCTGAACTATTGTCGCTTTATTGATTTTGTTAGTAATATATTTAATTTTGTTAAATACGCAAGCCAATACAAACTACCTTGATTAGTGAGGTTTGTAATTGTATGTGTTCAGACGAAAAAATAAAACGCTTCCATTATTGTGGGTATTCCATTTCACGGCAAAGCCGGTTTTGAGGCTCGGACCTTTTCCAAACACCTGAGGTATCCAGACCTCCATTTCCATCTCTTTTCTACTCCTTTCTCTCCAGTACCTTTCGTAGGGTGTGTGTTGTTCCTAGCAGAGCTGACTTTTGAATAGTTTCAAAAGATAAATCGACTCCGTGCATGACAAGAAAGGATGTCAGTCGCTCTGTAATTGTCCCCAGTGCACCGATGATGATTGGATTATTATTATTATTATTATTATTATTATTATTATTATTGGATTAACTAAAATACAATTTCCATCCTATATATCAAATTACAAGATACTAATGAAAATGATAAAGTCAGTCATTATCATCCAATCCTGCTCACGGTAGCTTATGAGTAACAATCTGACCATTTTACTACCCTGAGCAGCCCTGGATGGCTTGAGCTACCAATTTTTGTTAGGTTCACATAAGACACCTTAAGTCAATAGTCCCGATAACACTTTTCTAATGATTGATTCGCTTTCCCAAAGTACTGTCTTTTATATTTCTCTCAATAATGTTTGGAGTTCTTTCTCATTATCAAACTCAAAGACTTTTTGAATGTCCGTTTTCAGTTCTTTCATTCCTCCACAGAGACATTCAACAACTATTGGAAACACTTTTACGTTATAATCTTCCCGTCTTTCACGTATCTCAAGACATAATTGTTCGTATTTCTTAATCTTTTCTTCTCGTTTGAGACGTCGGTCCATTTCGTTTGGACATGCCATATCGACAAAATTGTTTTCTTCTCTCCATCTTCTAAGGTAAGATCTGGTCTCCTCGCGGTGCAGTTCGTTCTCATTCGGTGTTCCCAACCCCAATATAGCTTCTTGCCTTCATTCTCTAACATTTTACCTTTTTCCCATATCTCGGTGTACCACTTCGTTCCTTCGGGAAGTAATCCTTTCTCCATTGCCCATTTGACTGCCAAAAGTTTGAGTGCATTGTTGTGTCGTTTCACGTATTCTGATCGTGCAAGCCTTTTACATCCAGGAGATGCTGTATCGTCTCCCCCTGTTCTCCACACAACCTACATTCATCGGTATCAATGAGTCCTCTTATCTTCTTCCACGCTCTTGATTCCACCATCGGCTCCTGTAAAGTGAATATTGATGCCGTTTTTCTTGGATCTGTATTGCACTTTAACCATACGTAATCTTCCTTCTCGTATCTCAATGTAATCTCGCTCTGCAGTGGTTTCTCTGCTAACCTTATTTCGCGGTTTCCTTTATGTCCTGAATGTAACTGCTCCTTCAGCTTTTTTCCACGCCTTCTTCCAATCATCAAATCTCTCTTCACAAATTGTTACATGTCCTTCATCAAATGTTACATCTACAGCCACCCTTTTCACTGCTGCTTCCGCATCTCTCTTTCATAAGGAATGCTCTTTATTTATTTCATGTTTCCACGCTACTCTGATCCAATTGTCAGTCGATGTTGCCATATAACATGCTACTCTTGTTTTGGTCTCGTCATACACGTCTTTGAAACTTTTAAGCTCTCTTCCACCATAAGACCTTTTTGCGTATAATCTCTCATCACTTGTTTGTCTTCCATGGAAACCTTCTCTCCGTAGAATACTTTTCACAATTTTATCTAGTTCGTCTATTTCTCCTTTTACAAGATGAACTACATTCACCACGTACCTTGCCACTGGTATTACACAGCAATTTATAGCTTTCATCAAGTTTTGATCATTTAGCTTAAGTCCTACTAGGTGGTCCATCCTCTTTCAGATTTCTTTCTTTACTCTCTCCATTACTCTTTTTACATCGATTTTATCCGCTTGTTCACACCCCAGAAATCTGTAAATTTCATTTTTGTCTGGGCCAAACGCGTCCATCTTTTCTTGCAACACTGTCAACCCATCTCCTTTAACCATTTCCCCTTTTTTGAAGACAATTTCCCCACATTTGTTTACTCCATAACAAGCTCCAGTGTCCATACTCGCTTTTACTATCATCTCGTTGACAATCTCGAGTTTTTGGTGGCTCTCTTGGTAAATCTTCAAATCGTCAATGAAAAGACTATGTGTTTTTTTTTACTCTTTCACCATCTTTGTTTCCCATTTTGTAGCCATCAGCTTCCTCAATCAGCATTGCCACTGGAACTTCTGTCAAACAAAATCCAATTGGCGAGAAACTGTCACCTTGCAAAAACACCCTCTTAAAATTTATCATACTGCTGGTGAGGGTTTTCCCATTCTCTGTAACTTCTAATTTAGTTTACCACCCTTCCACTAGTTTACTGATGACACTGATAATATTTTCTGGCAATTTTATCCATCTGTACACTCTGATAATCCAGTCATGTCTGACCATGTCGTACGCCTTTTGATAGTCATAAAATCCCACTGCTACATTTACATTAACATTTATTATTATTATTATTATTATTATTATTATTATCATTACTACTATTATTATTATTATTATTATTATTATTATTATTGTGTACCCAATTTGATAAATACTCTCCCCTTCCATGAAAATGTTGGTGAACACCCCTGGCTTTGTGAACATGGAGAGATTTTTCACATGTTCACAGCGACCGGATTTAGTATAGATGTCATTGAACTGACAGTGTTTTGTGACAAACTTCGTCGAATAGCACAAGTTTAAAATCACCCGGCACGAACAACTGAATAACTATGTGAAATAGAAAAGTAAAGATGTCGAACTGTTTATTAAACCTTCATCTCTTGGTCGCTATTCAAGAGATATGGACAATTTCAAAATTCTTCAAAACAATTTTAATCTTGATTGTAAAAGAATTTTAACAAAAAAACCTACAAAGACAGCTACCAAGTTCTCATATTACATACAAAATCGTTGGAATTATTTCTGTTTGCATAAATGTAAAGTCATCTAGTTTGCGAGTCCGGTACTTTCCAGAATACGGTGCGAAATTGTAATGAAATATTTGGATTGAGATAGATGAAATTAAAAAAATTCTATTACGGTATTATTACCTGATCCAACCCATTGTACAATTCTGTCTTATTAAAAAACGATAAATTCCTCACATACAATATCTACATGTACCTGAAATTAAAAACTAGGACCTAACTATATTATTGGGCTAATGTCTTCCCGTCCTTTTTAGAATTATCCCTGACAGAAGTTGCTGTATTGTCTCAGCTGTTAAGTCCTTTAGCGTCTGGGCCCAGCTTCAGAATTACGAAGTTAGCAGATAGCAACAAAATTAAAAGCAAATATTGGAATTACATCAAATATAATCACCAGGTTAGAAATTATGCTTCGAATAAAGTAAAAGAACTTGGGTCGACATTAACTACCAAAATTCTTTAGCTAAAATAAAGTTGACAATTTATCTCAAAAGTACAGACAAAACTTTTCTCGTGAGGGTTTAGCTTCCGCACAGTACTGCTTTCTGAATTTCTCGCGTAATTGCTAATGTTATGGAAAAAATGTTTTATACTCTGTTTCAGTTCTTGTATATCTCCTCGATGACATCCGATAATCGTTGGGATCAACGCTACCGACTATCCTTCTCTCCTTTCACGCCATTCGAAACACAGTTGCTGGCATTTTTATATTTTCTCTTCCCCCTTGATTCCCCTACTCGATTCATCAGGACATGTTATATCGATCAGCAATATCTTCTCGCTGCCAGAGTCTTCTAAAGTGAGATCTTCTCGTCTAGCGGTGCACTTTGCCTTCATTGGGTGCTTCCAATCCCAGTACAACTTCTTATCACTGCTCTCAGTAACCTTATCGCATGGACATTTTTCTGCATACCATTTTGTTTCTTCTGGTATTGGCCCATTTTCGATGGCCCACTTTACTGTTAGCACTTCGTGTGTTGAACTGTTAGAGTATTACTATTATTATCATCATTTCATCATCATTATTATTATTGAGTATAATAATGTGAGTGGATAAGTGTATTACCTTCAAGTGGACAACTGCTTTTTTACCTTTCAATTGCATGAAGGTGTTATTTTCTCGGCTATCGATGATTGCTTTATAGTAGTGCGCCTTGCCTTCTGCAAACAATGTTAATGTAACTCTCTGACTCTGACACTGTTTTTATAAAAAACCCTTAGAGGGCCACTAAAGAATGGCAAGTAAATAATTAATTGAACGACTTAGTAAAACCTGTGGGAATTTTTTTTTCTTTAAAGGTGTTTCACCATATGATTAATAAGCCGTCGATTTCTCCTTTTCGCTGCTTCGATTCTAACTAGTAAACTATTTACTGACTTTATCGTAAAACTTGTTCTTATTTTAGTTTCGTTTCTTTTGTGTTCGACGAACTTTGAGGGCTTGCTGTAGATAAATTTGGACAGTTTTTTTAGTATTTACTGATGGTGATTGATGGGTTCTGAAAGTATAACTGTGAGTCGTTTCACTTTTCAAAATGGTTTGTAGGCGCAGGACGTCAGATTCACAGAGATGTCAGTGAAGTTGGAGAGGAAAAATTGATGTCAATATCGATTTGGCAGCCGGTCGTGTTGAATACTCTCATAAAATCTTTTCTTATTCTGTTTTTTATTTGTCTATTTTGTTTACAAAATTTTATAATGGAAGAAAAAGTTCCATTGTACAATGAGTACCTTAATATATGAGTATTTCATGGCATCTACTTGATTCATCCAACCACAGTTAAAAGTAGATTATCTGGAGGCATCAAGTCAACCTAGGTACTGTCGCTTGAAAAATGCCCGTTTTCCTAAAAGATAGCTATGTAAATCCCTGTCCTGATCTAAGGTTATAATTTCAATTTTAATTCCTTGGAAATCTTTCAATAAAACCATTCACTTTTCTTTGATATTGACGTCAGTCGTATACGAAATTTTTGCTCTGCTTTCCGTTTCAATGCTAAACTATTTGTTTTAAGATTTCATTTTCCAGTATCGGTGTATTTCAAAATCACTCTCCTTTCGTCCTGACAGCATATTTAAACAAACACTTAAACCACAAAAGAAACAAAATAAAGACACACTAAGACTTACCTCCAAAATACGTTGTACCAAATACGAAGCAGTCAAAAGGTACAGCTCATAATCATCATCAATACCCCAAGCAATATCAGCGAGTGTTACATAAATAAGCATAAGCGAGTTCAAGGATCCTACATCAACCAATCGGTCAATAAAGTCTGATGAATGAAGAGGAATGTCTACCAAGTTGGTAACTTCTTCCAGTACTGGTGCACTGTTCTTTTTTGAAGCCGTCGCTTCTGAATGGGAAGAAAAAATGTACTTAAGGTTGGAAAAACAAAACACGAAACAAAAAAAAGACTGGAATGCTTTTAATAGACCGAGAGACTTACCAATAGTTTTTTACCTAATTCTCTTGAAGTCATCAAGCCTTTGATCTAATTCTCTTGAAGTCATGAGCAAATTAATCAATGGGCATATGAGATCATGCGAAATACTCTGTCAATTACAGAAATTTTTCCGTTTAAATGTTGCATTTTAGGTTTTCATAGGAAACAATAACCTTTTCAGTCATTTTTCCTGGCGGGCACACACAAAAGTATATATATATATATATATATATTTGTGTGTGTTAAATTATTTTTAAAATATTGCCAATGTGAAACAGAAAAAAATTCTGGGTTTGATTTAAATTTCATTTTCAATAAGGTAGTTCTGGGAATGGCAGACTAACCTGCAGTTTTCTTAGTCTCTCTCAGCATTTAAACATGGAAATGTATTATTAACAAGCATTATATGGACCAAAAATAGACCAAATGTTGTAGGGTATCTCGCTTTAATGCGATTCAAATCTGCCAATATTGTGGAAGTGTCACAAGATGTCAGTATCTCCTATGATGCGCTTTTATATTGTAGAGCTAACGTCTGTATAGTACCTTAATATAATGTCAAAAGGTCATGCAGTACAAGTGTCAGAATGTGAAAGATAAGAAGTAATACTCTGAGATACCATAAACTAGATACGTCAAGGCGAAAAAACCACAAATAACACATGTCAAAAGGTTTCAAGTGAGTAGGAATAATTTTAGATTTAACAACCCTTCTTCTTCTTTATCTTTCGGCTGCTCTCTGGTAGGGGTCGCCACAGAGAACCATACACCTCCATTTGCTGCGGTCAGCAGCATCTTCCCTTCTCACTCCCATCCCCCTCGGGTTCTCTTTTATTACATCCATGTAGCGTCTCCTTGGTCTTCCTCTCTTCCTCCTCCCTGGCAGATTCATGTTTATCATTCTCCTCCCGATATAGTTCTCTTCCCTCTGATCACATGCTCATATTATCTGAGTTTTGCCTTCCTTTGCTTCTCGCTCTCCTAACATGTGCTGTACCTCTGATGTATTCATTTCTGATTTTATCCGGGCGTGTGACTCCAAGTGCCCACCTCAGCATTCTCAATTCTGCCACCTCCAACTCTGCTTCATATTTAACAACCCTGGTTTCGGCTAATTAACTTTATAACACATAAGGTAAAACAGGAAATTCTGTAATTATAACATACTCTGCATCTTGTCAATTTTCTTTTCAGGTACAACAGTTTCCAAGGTTTTAGTAATTACCAGGTCACCTGCAGCGACAAGCTAAAACAAGCGTGAATAAGAAGCATTAAAATGATGGACCACTTTGCTAAAATCAATATATCTGTACGTAAATAATTATATCTTATATCTTTCAACAATCACTTTGTCTCTCTTTGCCGTTATGTTCATTACTAGTAAAAATTATTTTACACCTAAAAGGATTATTGCAAATGCTCTCACGCGAATTAAAAACCAAAATGAAGCTGGTACTATATGAAATCGTGTTTCTACTAAAATATCATTTCCACAATAGCGTTTCAATCCCAGTTTGTTGCTTTGATAAATATGTTTGTAATAACGTTCTTTATCCCAGCCTTGGCCTCTGACGATGGCCACTTAAGATAGTTTGATTTATTTTTTATTTTTTTGACTTCAGTTTAGTACTGCAAATATTAACAAATGAAAACAATGAAACAATGTTAATTCTAACATCATTGAATGCTAACAAGAGTCAACCAGGCATAAAATGGGTTTCGATCAACCAAGACGAGATGTGCCAAAGATCAATATGCCACTATCTTATATCCATAATTACAATTTCTAACATCTTTTTCTCTTAAAACTTACTGTAATACACAAATTTATTTTTGATGAATATGTTCCTTACCAAATCTCTTGAATCTTTATAGGGCATATTAACGGAATACAACCACTCTGCAAATTCAGTCATGTAAATTACCTTTTGTGGTATGCTTGATACATGCTAAAGTCAGAAAAAATACCTAATACAGTAATTATTCTACAACACAAATGGCTGCTCAAACTATGTCAGGCACTGAAACTAACAACAGACAGGCAAAGCTATAAAAATAATTTACGCCCTAAACACTTGAAAAAAACCTGAAGAATTATTATTATATAGCGCCGTGTTTTATGGCCTTGGTGATCATGTTGTTCCACACGTCTCGATCTCTTGTCAATGCCATTGTCTTTGTCGTACTTCATCCGTTACGCCAAATTGTCAGTCTGTCTAGCACCTCTCGCTGTCTCCCCTTCTTACGTTCTCCGTCGATTTAGTTTGTTGTTATAGGATGTTCTAGTATTTGTCTTGTCATCGCATGTCCAAAAAAGGTTGGTTGACGTTTACTGACGTTTTTAATGAGTGATCTTTTTGTATTTGGTTCATTCGCAACTAATTCATTAGACTACTTTGCAATCAAAGAAATTCGAAAGATTTTTCTCAAAAAAACGCATTTCAGCTACCTCTAGTTTCTTTTATATCAGGCAAGAACCAGAAAGTTGTAAAGTAAAGAAAAATCCACCAATAATGCTTCTATCAGAAAACTAGTTGTGTCATCTAAATAAACAGTCTATGACAGTTGAAACTGCAGATACCACTCAAAACAAATGAAGCTAGCTAAATACACAAATACCAACCACAACAGCTCTAAAATTGGAAGAACACCAAAATACTGAAAACCATCTAGGAACAATACAAACAATCATTAACGATCGAATTTAACCAAAAACAATGAAAATCCCTGAAATACTAGATCCTATGTTAAGCAAAAAAATCCTCTCTGTTAACAAAATATCCTTTTATACTCTTTTAGATACCTAAGAAGTGGATGTTAGCACTTTACATGAGAACTAAAACAATGCTAAGCTGCAAAAAATGGTCATTTTTGTTTAAATATCAATGAGATATCCCAGCAAATAACTTATTAAAATTGAATTCCTACAAAAGTTTCAAAAATTCCAACTCAGATGTCACTGATGCGATATTCTAAACCTGTCAAAGATTTTCATGACGCTAGCAAAGTACAAAGAACTGAGCATAGTCTGTATTAATCCGATGAAAAACCAAAAATTAACCATTTTAATGACAATAAATTAAACGATTCCAGACAATTTTATAATCTCATTCACATATTTCAGCACCATAATTGGTCGTAACGGCAGGACGGTCCAGTTTTAAAAAAACCAGTAGCCCCGGTTTTACAGGGAGCCTCTGCTATATCAGTATATTGGGGCAAGAAGATGAGCGATACGGTTTCATGGAAAAATTGGTGTAGAGAAGTGGAAGATTCAGTTTCAACAATATGGTTAACTTGACTGTTCTAATAGCTAAATTAACAAAACGCTCAACAACTTGAAATCAAATTCCATGCAACTCTAATCTCCCATTTATGTTCTTGGTTTATTTTTCCAATTACTCTCTAAATTGTATTCAAGGCAGCGCCATTATACTGATACCACCAATTTCCCAGAAAACTTGTTGCTGCAAAGCAATTCTGCACGATCATCGGGCAGTGTTACCACAGCAGAAAATAAAGGCAATAAAAACAATAACATTTAATAAAGTGATTGAAACACTGAAACATCTGTGTGTTCTGTGTAGACGGATTAAATCCATCTAATTACAAAAACACGCCGCAGTTCTTATGCTCAATGCAAATAAAACTAAATGACCCACGGAGTTATAATATCAAATATTCCTGTGATTTTTCATTCTTTTACAAACGCATATGAACAAGTATTGATAGCAAGTTATTTCATTTCTGTTAAAGTTCTTCGCACAGGCTTTATATGATTTTAAAGTACAGTAATGCGCTTTAATCAATATTTAGCGAGTGTGTGCAATGATCGCGTAGCAAATCATTGGATTCCACTCCACTTGATTATCTGTCAAAAGTAGCAGAATCGTGTTTGTAATAGTTTTCGGGGAAAAATTGGAGAAAAGAACAAAACAAGTTTCAACAAGTTAACAGAAACAAGAAAATAATATCCAATGCACAGTAATCCTTCCGAGATAATGTTGCTTTGAAACTTACTACGGATAAAATAACAAAATGTTACTTTTCTCCAAAACTGGCTACCATATTTACGTTAATTTATTCTACCTTATTTAAGTGGGTTAACAGAGTTTGATTTCTCTGTTGCCCAGAAACAATACGTCAATCATTAAAGCCATTAATTTCTACACAAAAATACTTCTATTTACATACCTTCAGAACATCTATTGCATTTTGATAGGCAGTAAGTTGGTCAGATATCTTAGGCATGTTCCTTGCTACGCGTAACCAATTCAATGCTTGAACAGACTCATCTTCGTCCTTGGTAAAATGCACCGTAAAAAATGTTACAAAAAACCACTACATCATTAGTTTTAGGGTCAAATGGGATAAAAGAAACTTAGTTTAGGGTTCCAGATGCCCTTGGGTCTATTTATAATTTATCACCTACCTTTTGTCGCCCCTGTGCCATAAATTTCTGAAACAAATGCAAATTTCATTATCTCTAAAAAAAATGAAATATCGGTTCAAAATTATGATTGACCTAGATTTTATCCCAGAAGTTGCAACTCATTCTACATCAAACATGTAGCACATCCTAACCACCAAGCAAATATAAACCATGTCCAGTAGGGTAGTTACGTTGAAATTTAAGTTTTCAGGTTTTAGAGCCCTAGTTCTGATAAAGCTAGGCGTCAAAGCTGCGGTAATTAGGACCTTTTCTGGTAAAGGTTACCCGCTTGATGATCATTTCACCAGGAATTTTATGTGATCTGATACAATCGACATACACCGTACACCACACACATATGCACACACAATTACTTTAAAGATTTTTCTGTTCAAAAAAACCTGCCCCTGAGGCTGATGCACTGGAGTACAACCCACTTCTCTCATGTGATAGGGAAACTAATCTGTTAACATTTCAACAGGGAAATCAGTGAGTATCAGTATCAGTATTTACATCAAGCAATAATCAACACTGTGTGGAAATAATGTAGCAAAAATGAATGCGATTTTCAAAGGCTTTCGTACCTTAAGCCTACCCATGTCAAATTGTACAGTTTCACCTAATTTTGCCTTCGCCAATATTCTGTACTTCACGATAAGTCTGAAAAAAAATTAGTAAAATGACTGATAAACAAACTGTAATAAATTATTTACATATAAAGAACTGACAGGCCCGGTGGTTAGAGAAAAGAATGATTTAAACTAATTCAGCTTATATTCACAGCCAAAAGTTTAAAAGCCCTAAATAAAAAACATTTGCTCACATTTGGTAGGTAAAATTTAAACTCTGTCTTCTTCCAATGCTTGTGCTTGCGAACTTAGAACTGTAATGCGATTTCGACGATAGCTTGTTTCCATTTAAATCCAGCATAGGTAACCGTTAACTTTCAATTTTTGTATCGTATTATTTTTAAGACCCTTTCCTCTGATCAAACGCTAAAAACCATATATCAATAAAACACTTAAATTTACTTTAAATGCTTTTGACAATGTTACCATGATCAACACATTCAAAGACGATAAGGATCCACATTTAACATGTTTCTGTATATTATGCCTAAAGACCAATGACCAAGGTAAATTTATTTTATGAATATAAAGGCCACATTTTAATATAATAAAACCTATGATAACAGACCGCAAGAATAGCTTTATCCAAGAGACTTCAAAATATTTCAAAAATCAAATAGCATCAAAATTCTTACAAACGATGCTGGGTTCTTGGCATTTGCGTCATGGCATCATCCATTTCCTTCAAAGCACGATTCCATTTGCCCTGGAAAATAAGTTCAAGCACAACTCCTAAGTAATTGGTTAATTTTACAGTCGTATCTTGATATTAAAAATCCAGGTATGTGTAAATTCACAAGCAATGTATTATAGAGCCTTCATGTGGGTAGAATAACGCAAATCGGAGGAATGAATAATCATAACAAAGAGTAAAAATAAATAAAACTATCTCACCGCCTATCTTTTTACCTTTGTCATAGGAAATGACAAAAACGATGTTTCAAACAACATGGTAATTCTCTTGGTCTTGACAAAAGTTTATTTTGGTCCAAACGTTGTTTTCCCTCACTTGTTGAAACAAAGGTCAAAGGAGACAATTCTTATCTTATTTCCTCTTTACTGTAATTTACGATCCTGGGCCCATTGACTTTTGGTACTTTTTTGAAAAAGTAGTCAAATCTTGCTTAGCATAATTATACTTATCGTACATCTAACAATGAGGCCAGCTAATTGTCATAGAAACAACAAAGCTTTCTAATTAGTAGCTTCCGCAGAGATCATTTTCTTCAATAGTCCGTTTGCAACAGGAATAATTATACCCTACAAATACTATTACTGACATTACTTTTTAAATACTGGTATTGCAGTTTTAAATATTCAGTAAAGGTACCTCGTCTATGTACATTTGAAAGAGCAGTGCATACAACGCTGCTCGCACTTGTAAATCATCATCAATATTTCGAGCAAATTGTGTTTGCTGCCGTTTTTTCGCATTTGCACTCTTTCCACCTTTTGAAGGCAGGGGCTCTCTTTTTGTTGCTTCCATCTCCAATGTGCTGAATTCAGATACTTCACTCTGTAAAAAAGAAAAGTAAAATGCAAAAGAAAATAATTCATATCATGAATTGGAAGATTTTTCTTTTCCAAAGAAAACAATTTTTGGTGGGATGGTTATTGGACAAATATTTGTGTTTGGCACTGTCTAATATTTGCACTTATAATACACTTTCCAGACATTTTTCTAAACCAAAGTACTTTTAACAATTGTCATCAAATTGAAGAATCAAGATACATGGTTTAATATGTGTGACTGACTCTGCAATTACATTGTCAAAACACTGTAAGAACAAGTGTGAAAACATCTAATTTTACAATGAAAAACTGAACACGGTAATAATGTACTTCCCATGGCAATACTCGTTTGGAAATAAATTTGTACTAACAACTTTCTTCAGGTTGTGTTTGGGCTAAAATAGAACCTCTCTTTAGGGACCTTATTATAGCAGTGAAGGTATTCCGGACTGAATGCCATTTCTAACGTCAATCAATAGTTATGCGTACAAATACAAACTCTTTTCATTGTTAGATTCGAACTCAGAATCTCTTGATTACTTCGAAAATAGTCTAATACCTAAACCACAAAAAATTACAATGAAAATGTCCATTACAGAAATAAAAAAATCCACAGAAGCTCATTCTTCAAATAGCAACATGAAAATAAGTTACCTGTCATCAATAACGAAAAATAAAATTTTTAGCAGTAACAAGTACCAATTTAGGTATTCATTACGGCCATCTGAATACTTAGATCGCCTGATTTTAACTTTTCAATTAATCAAAAACCAAATAGCCATTTTCTTGAATGTCTGCAGATAAGTTAAAATCCTTTCCAAAGCAGATATATTCAAAACTTAAAACATTCAGATAAATAAAAAATACAGTCGGGTAAAACAAATTAGCACAGAGTCAAAGCAGCCAACAAAAATTGTCATCATTTGTCACCAACTGATATTAGCAAATATTTTTTCAGCACCATTTTCATGCCCTTGATCGCTTAGACGAATTGTTCCAAAGCAAAAGTATACAAGCAATTTACATATGATATTCAAGAATCGTCTCCAAAGTGACAGTTTGCATCTTTAAAAAAGTCTTGACAACAATATACTTGGTCAATTGTTGTGGGATTTTTCTACCTTGTTTTCAAAATTTACCGCCAAAATTAATGTATATTTTAAAGAATTTGCGTTTGTTTTAATATTCTATATTTTCATCCATTGTTAATTTTTTGTGTGTTATTTATAATTAATATGAAAATTTTCAGAAATCAAATTTCCTACCAATGTCGATTTCAATAGTAAAATTTTTTGTAGACCAGTGACATTATTTTTCTTCCTATAGCGATATTGTATTTGAAGAAAAAACAAAGGCAAAAAGTAAATTTCTCATGACTTCGTTTTTTTTGATAGATTCAAATTAAGTTTTACAAGACTGGGAGCGATCATTACACTGGGGAACAATTTTCAATTTTTTTCAAAAGTAATGAAGTTTCTTGATTGATTCCTACTAAATCTGGTGTGCTGAGTTCGAAAATGACCATCATTTTCTTCCTTTACGTCCAGATCTTTTTCTATGAATATTGGCCAAAATACCAGATTTTCATGTTTTTCACATTTACTCATCAGTGTTTGCATTCATGAACTATCGGCTTTGATTGGAATATTTTGTGACTGCATTCGAATATAATAAAAACAAAACATTCAAAGGATAGCAGGGACCCAGAGTTCTTGAACAAACAAAGTGATGTATAGTGTGTCTAGACCAGCTGGAAGCGATATCAGAAGCCAAGCACCTGTGTAAACAATATGCAAAAATTGTAACAATAAGATAAGGAAACATGGGCCATTTCTTGAATAGCTCACTAATATTATGATGTTGTAGAAACCATTTAATGACAATAATCTTTATGGTCTGAATCAGTTTGTTATCCATAAGAACACCATACACAACCCAAACCTTGGATATTCAGCTACCAGTTTCTCAAGGTAAGAATACGCTTAGCTAAACTTTTGTATGATTCCTTGTATAATGGTAGCGAATTCTATTACTAATCATCTACTAAGCTATACAATACTGAACAATAAAACTGGTTACGTGTATGATTATTCCGTACAAAATTTTATGAACAGCAAAATATACTTATAAAGAAATTTTAAAGTAAACAAGAGCAGGCCTATGAGTAGTAACCTGACTTAGGAAGTTTTTCTTTTTCAGTCTACACATGGCTGCTGCTCACAGACGCAAGTGCCTAAATCAACAGCTTCGTTAAACAAGGATATTTTGCTTACTTTGAACTAAGATTAGGCGACCAAGACAAGTCATGGGCTCCACACAAGATTTGCAGGACTTGTTATGAAAA
The DNA here is from genome assembly GCA_003991215.1 of Morbakka virulenta. Lineage (NCBI taxonomy): Eukaryota > Metazoa > Cnidaria > Cubozoa > Carybdeida > Carukiidae > Morbakka > Morbakka virulenta. Next base: position 3,187,043 of record RDPX01000059.1, on the reverse strand, counting down.
GCTTAGGCAATGGAGCAAAGGAAAAAAAGTAAACATGCCATTTGCAAATCCCATGATTTGGAGAGAGCTGAAGGATCACAGTTCCGATTGCTACTTTTGCACAGTAAAAACAAGTGGTTACGGCAAAAAAAGTAAACACAAAATTATTTATCCAAGTCTTGAATCTGCAATTCGTCCAGTGCCACATTCAGACGATCTACCGATCCCTGTTATTAGAGAGTTTGAGTCAGAAGTTGAATCTCAACCAACAAGTAACTCAGATTCAGGAAGCTCAGAGGTAGTATTCGATTGCAGCCCAAAGCAATTTAGTCAAGCAGATGTTAATGATCTTGCAAGAGACTTGAATCTCTCTAAAAAGGCATCTGAGTTATTAGCTTCTGGGCTCGGAGAGAGGCATCTACTTCCCGATGAGGTTCGCATTTCACATTTCCGCACGAGAGAAGCAGAGTTTCTCAA
>RDPX01000059.1:3146891-3186111 GCA_003991215.1 Morbakka virulenta | reverse complement strand
AATCACATAAGAGAAGTACTTCCAGCAGTAAGCTACGAAAAGGTTCGAGCAGGAATATTTAATGGACCTCAAATTCGCCAGTTGATTCGCGATGAAAGTATGATGGGAAAAATGAATGCCACAGAGAAAGAAGCCTGGATTGCATTCAAGGATGTTGTGTCGAAATTCTTAGGAAATGAAAGGGATGAAGACTACAAGAACATTGTTTCAAGACTGCTTAAATCCTTCGAGAAGCAGGGATGTAATATGAGTATAAAGCTACACTTCCTATTTAGTCATCTCGATCAGTTTCCAGGTGAGCGATGAGCAAGGAGAGAGATTTCACCAAGACCTTCGTGATATTGAGGAGAGATATCAAGGACGATGGGACTCGCACATGCTAGCAGATTACTGTTGGAGCATCAAAAGGGACCTGCCTCAGAAAAAACTCTCGAAAGAGCTATAAGCGACGTTTCTTACCAGCATAAAGTGTAATGTATACTACTTTCTTGTGCTATGACACCGACGTTGATTTGAACAAGTTCATGACTAGTTTTTTTTCCCAATTTTTCATAATTAATCTCTTAATTAGTTTGGTTTATTTCAATTCTTCTTGTCTGCACTGTGTTTTATGAGCGTTTGTTTTGCTGTAATTCTGTTTTTACACACTAAGAGCTATATTGTTTTGAAAACGTTTGTAGCTGAATTTTCATGAAAAATCAATTTTTTCATGTCTGGTGGTATGTTGTACAGCAAAATCTGGACGTGTAGTGCAAAAAGTAAGGCCATATTTGGCATCAGCGCATCAGATTTAGTCAATAAATGTGTAAGCATCTCATTACTTAAGATCTTTGTTCCCCAGTGTTATGATTTTGGAGAATATTGTCATACCAGTATGTTCTAGACGCGTTTGTCGATTCTGAATGATAAGGTCTATTCGACTTTACCATGTTACATATAGAATTATATTTATTCACAAATACCCGGGCAAAAACTATTTTTAACCGATAAAATTACAGGTAGTGAAAATATAAACAAATACTTACAATATCACACGCTTCTTTAAAAACAAATGCGATATTGTCTAGTACTTCTTTGACCGGTTTCCTAAGAATCTTCCGTGCCGATGGGTTGGAAATTAACGGTTGGCATGTATCCCAAAACCGATGTGTGGCATTCATAACAAGCTGAAACTTTACAGCGTTTCTTGCATAGCTACAAAGAAAGACAATTGAAAGTAAACAGTAATAAACATTTTTATCTTAAAAAGAGACATTGTCCACTCTAAACTGCTGTTAAACTTCTCTAAACTCAGTGATATTATTATATCGTTGGGTTTTGACAGGCAATGATAAAGTGTTGCAAATGCACCAGTAATGCTAAGAAATTGTATTCCGGAACATTTGTCGGTGAAATTTGCAATCATTTTAATTGAAAGTGTTGATGGGTGAAACTGGTTAAAATAATTTTATCTTCATATGGGCTCATATCCGATTTATCCTGTAACTAACAATTGATAACAAAAGCTCTCTTCATCACCAGGTGGTAACGTGATATTACAACGGACCAAAAAGTGTTCTTATTAAAATAAATCTTAGTATCAAGTTTATTACAAACTAGAAAATATAATGACTTGCAACTCTTGAAAACAATTAATTTTTACTTGTCACCGCCAATCCAGAGGCCTTCGTACGAACTACTTCATTACGCCAAAAAATGTAATTAAAAATACTGGTGTCCCTCAGTGCACGATAATCTATCATGAGTTATGGATGTTTTTTTGTTGGAACTATGCTACATTTAGGGTACTGCTTTTATACTAATGGTGGAACACTGGTCAAGGTATCGCAATTAAATAAAGACCGGGAAAATATCTCTCTCTCTCTCTCTCTGTCTTTTCTCTTCTCCACCCAATATAAAAGTATACATTGCAACACCAGACTTAGTTATTAACATCGTGTTCTAATCTTATTAGCAAGAACAAGTCATATTTGACAAAAGTAACTTGTATGAGACTGCTGAAAGTCGAAACTTCTTCTATGGACATACAATCCTCCTTCTCATAATTTGTTTCAATTAAATTAATGCGTGCTTAGTTTATGCTTTAACTCACACTCATGATTTCTTCTTTGATTTTTTTGTTGCACACCTACACATAAATCAAGAGATTTATTTTAATTTCCTTCCTCGTTTCATTTTGTATTTGTTCTTCATTTTTCATTTTTCGGCGTAAATTATTGCACTCAGTAAGAAGTCTAAAAAAAATTAATCCTTTACCCTCGAAAGGCAATTTTGGGACCAAACACCTTAATATGTAGCAACTCGCAAGTAAATGAAAAAGAAAAGAAAAACTAAACCAAAATCGGAAAATCTCATTTGTTCATTACTGCCTTCAGACAATAATAACAACAAATGGGTCACAAAACCCACGCCACAGAGCTGTTTTTATGAAGTAATAGAGAAAGAACCTTGTGAAATACTTACGTGCTTGCATCACGAAAGTATTCAACGGCACGCATCTGGGCTTTAGGTCTTGCATCAGCTCCATCAACAATACTTTGACCTGCAGTGCTTGCTGCGTAGTATAGCAGTTCTTGCTCTCTATTGAACAAACACAATGCCAAAGAAGAAACTGTTGGTCAGCCATCACTTAAAAATTAAAGTGACCCAAACAAATAAAATTATGTCCTTGGATCAAACAAAACAGTTACTAATAAAATACCATATTTCTGTCATTTTGAATTGAAACGGTGTATTAACGTTTGCTGTTCAGTAATCAGAAATCATCATTGAAAAAAGGTTTATTTGTGAGTAATAATCAAATAAGATATCTGTAAATCCTACATTCTATATCCTGTCAAGCATGATTCTAAATCTAACTAACGGCGATTTCTTTACTTAGCTTATATATCACTCTCTTAAGTTCTTACAGTTTACATAAATATTTTCATTACTTCTGATATGGCACTGTCCTGTCAAAATACTTAAAGACCAAAATCTGTATGGTATGTATCAACAAATTACTGAAAATCCATCATTTTACGTTACAACCATACTTTAAGTTAAGCAAAGAGATTGTCAATACCATTCAAAGAATAAAATTCCAAAGAACTATGCCTTCAGTTGCAACCATGTAAAGAGTGAAAGTCACTGCTAGAAGGCAAAACTAATGAGGCCAAGGTATATCCTACCTTTTAGCTCTTTCTGATAGTTCTTTCACTACTTTGCCTTGATTCTCCTGCCCTTCAAGTGCTTTTTTAGTACATTTTTCCACCAATACATGTGCAGATTGCTGATATGCAAAAATAGACAAATGGCACCAGCATTCAATTTCAATAAGTCGATCCTCCCATTCACAGCCTTCTACCATTTTGACAACCTGCAAATGTTAAACAATACTTATTTTATGAAATGACTATAAAAACTGCATTTGATATTTAGTTCAGTAATTTGTATTAACATTTTAATAGAATTGTCCTCAATCAAAACTCACTGGTACGAACTTTTGTTCAAAAATATGTTATCCTAGAATATTTGTCCTCACAACAGAGCCATAGGGATCGGCAGTCGATAGGAGACATGTCTATTGAAAGTATACGAATCTTACGAAAAAGCAAAAAAATATATAAGTAGAAAGAAAGAAAGAAAGAGCAAAAGATATAAGGAAGGGGCAAAGGAAGGTAGAAAGAAAGACAGCCAGGTATCAGACTTTTAGGCACAAGAGTTAACAGAAAGAAAAGGAATGTCTGAACAGTAGTTTTTGTGTGAGGCTTGAATTCGTACGACTCAAAAATATGGGCAAAGAAGAAAGTTCATTAATTTACACATCAAACACAACAAATGTGACTACATAACTAATATTCATTATTATGTAAATTAAATATCCTCAGAAAAAAAGAGAAAAAACTGATTCAGCCATATTCTATGGGAGGACGAGTTGCTGAAGAGGAATTGTTGACATCAGATTTTGCTTTTCTTCAAAAAGTCAAAGTCTGGAATTGGGTTCCCCAAGATGTACTGAGTGAAACGATGGGTGAATTATACAGAAGAAGTAAAAGAGAAAAGTTAAATGTTGGCTTCCTGTTTGGAAATATGGTCACTGTGCTTAGGACAGCAAAAAGATTGGTGTTTACACTATGCCACAATTCATCCATTTGGTTTATTAAAACAACTAAATAAAAGTTGACAATCATTGATAATCTTAAAAAAATACAAGTCAGTGAAACTATATCACTGTTAAATTATTCAAATAAAACAGAATACAATTCTGTGTTAAACCATCCTTGAGGCATACATCTCAAGGTCGAATGCTTCCCGGTTCATATTTACTCATAGGTCCTCATTTATGCAAATAAATCTACTAAACAACCACAAATTGTTGGTTATAAATGGCATAGGGTAGGAAACTCTGCCAGCATATTTTTTAAAAAGTACCCTCTTGAAAAAATCATTAAATTCATACCAACTTTTGTGTACAGTTGAATTCCAATTAGACAAACCTTTCTGTATGGACCCAAGCGTAATGGATTGCAGAATACGGTGTCTAACATCTATTTATAGAAATTTATATGCGTGCTTGGGATGTAATTCCCAACGATAGGGTCTATGGGGAAGAATGGCGGACTCATGTAAAAGATTTATTTGCAAATTAATCTTGTCAAAAAGGCACCACCGATACCTCAGGTAGTATATCATGTGCTCAAGACCACTATAGAAACTAACTCAAAGCCACTTTGGTTCACACATATTTTTCACTCCTTTATAATATGCATTCCACTCCTTCAATATTAATTTCAAAATTTTCTCTTCTCTTCTCGGTATTGGAATCAGATGGTCTTGCTACGAAAACCAATTCTTCGCTCTCTATAAGGGCTCATATTTTTCTTTTTATTATTAATTTAGCTCCTCTGGCGTCCAAAAAGAAGTGCCAAAGTAGATCCAACTCTTCTCTTGGTTTTAAGTCATTTTTCTCTGTAACTGGGGCTCAGGCGGTGCCCTTCACAGGGAGTTAGATTTGGCAGTGAGGAATTTCTTGGCTGGATGCCCTTCCTGGCGCCAACTAATGGCTTTTTCTTTTGTCAAGTTCCAAAGTCGCTCGCTCGGGGAATCGAACCCGGAATTCTTGGTTACGGTGCAGCTGCTCTAACCATTAAGCCACGGCTCCTCTTCCAAAGTAGTTCCAGCTAAATGTAATTAATTATTCCGTATTGCCCTTAGCTGATGTTTACTCAATAATAAGGGCAACGTCTTTTCGGTCATAATTGTTTCTGTATATCTCTTTGAGTTCAGAAAAGGCTAATATTTCGAATCCATTCTCACTAAAAACTGTGTAACTCTTTTTTGACTGGTTTCCTTTATCAGTTTTTATCTGCTTTCCTTTAAAAGCACGATTAGCACGCAGCTCGGTATGTAACCTAGCGATATATTTAATAGTAAAATATCTCATTTCTGATTAGAAATTTGAATGGCAGCTTTTTTACCTATATCAAAAAACAGAAAACAAGTTACCTCTTGAAGAGTTGGCCAGCTGAAAATATCAGTTCCGTATTTGACTTGCAGTGCAAGTGACTCGATTCCATAGAGAGCTTTACTGGTGCTAGTAGATTTCTAATGATGAAAACGAAATTTTTTTATATATTCTAAAAATCAAAAAGCCAGAAATTAATACTTGTATCTCAATGCTGGTAAATGAATTACATAGCTGTAAAGGTGCAGTACAAAAACAAATACAGAGTCTTAGTGTCTGAGTAATTAAAAAAAACACCTTGGAGAAAACATTTCGAGAGTTATACGTAATTTTTCATGACAATCTTTGTACCATAATTTTATTTTCAGGTCGTTTTTTTTTTAAAAATCACCAAAACCAACGATATGAAATTAAAGTGTTTCCCTGAAAAATTATTTTTGAAACAAGAACGATATGTAAATTGTACTTCAAGACACAGTCTAATTCAGAAGACTGAACCGTGATTAAAATGATCACCTTTGACAGTGATCACCATTATTAAAATTATGTTCATATCTACTAACATGTAAATAATCACTACTGCTACAATGGATATGACGATGATGATGATGATGATGATGATGATGATGATAATTAGATGATGAAAGCTAAATCTAGATATTAATGGTGAGATACTAATGGTACAAGTATTAAATTCTGAGCATTCATTATTTACTATAATTGGGTTGGCAAATGCTGGATGAAAAAACATTTACAAATGACTTAAGGGATACTACTACTAATGGGGTAATAATAAAATTTTTAATAATAATTATTATTAGAAAAAGAAGAAGAAATAATAATAATAATCATCATCATCATCATTATCAAACAAATAAATATCTCATTTGGAACTCTAAAGAAAGCGTGTTTCTTGGGAACAGCGAGGTCTCTTGGATATGTGCTGAACATTTGAGGCTGCAGATAGCCGCCTAATGTTAAACAAAATACTCGTATAACTAACATCATGTGCTGTGGTATCATATTCAATAATAATAATAATAATAATAATAATAATAATAATAAAACCAGATTAAGTATTAGTACTAAGATATATTTCTATGTATTGTCAGTTATCAGGCTAGGAGTGGGGAGTGCTGTAGTCATGAGTTGTTGTCATACAACAACCGCTTGAGCAATGGGTCTTTCCTCACTGATTGTGGGGCGGCACTTGCAAGGTTTAAGTGATGTTGCCATTTTTATTTGGTTTTCTATTTATTTCACTCTTGTGGATACAGTACATGTGCCTGCATTCACCTTATCTGGCTTGTTGCTGGGCACTGAATGTGGGTTTTTCACCCATCCATCACTAGATGGTGTGTAACCACTCGGTAATAATAATAATCTAGCCTTCCAATGCTTCCATTTACATAATTTTCAACTTTTCTTACAGTAATTCTCTCCGAACCGGGCATATTACTCTAGCATTTACATCAAATTTCAACAGCTTAAAGTTCTAGCTTTTTCCATTCTTTATTACGTATACAAAATATATAACAGGTTGTTCTTATAGATACGTTTATTATTACGTTTGTTATGTTGTTCCTTAAAAAATTCATTAGTTGGATCAAAGTTGTTTATTTTATTTACGACTAACCTAACATTACCTATTATACCAATTACATCAGGGCTCAAATTAAAATAATACCTCTTGTACCTTCCTGATAATTTAATAAGTAACAATTCATAACGTTTCACTTTGCAATTGACACCTTTAACAATGGCATAGCCAGGTCATTTATTCCCCGCGTTCTTTGTCTTATAATCTTCGACCTTTGATTTATGAAGCTACAATCGACGTATCCCTAAATTACGTTCATTATTAAACATTGTGTACTCAGATTTTCAATTAGCTAACTTTCATCAGATACAATGATGACAATTAAAATGCAGAACCTTATATGTATGCACTGATCATGATAATCGGAGGATGAATGTCTATGATTAAAGAAATGGATGATGATGAATATGATAGTAATGATGGTGAAGCCATTGACTGATCAAAAGCCTTTTGAAAATTTTCCAACAAAGAAAACCCTCTGATACAAAAACGGCAATAATCACTACATTACCTCTTCATCCTGAAAAAGACTTTTGGGTAGTGGTTGGCTCAGTAGATACTTGCATAACACCCATCCCTTTATAAGGGGGTACCTGACATTAAGAGGTACAAGTCTGTTGCTTCCTTGATGATTATTTAGGTTTAATGCGAAATCCAAAATCTAACAAAGAAAAATGAGATGAAATTACCATACCATTTAAAGAAGGCTGTTTAGGTTAAAATGTGAAAATGAAAACAATATTGGAAATTTATATTACAACATTAAACATGCAAATATAAAAGATCTTCAAATAAAATAGCATTGCAGTAATAGCAACAATGCCTTTACTGAGTCGTCGAAAAGTAAAATTTATACGCTTAAAGGTAATTAAAGTCTACGTTTTTAAGCCTATAAAACAGATTTAAAATACGACACCTTCCATTGGCCCTGATTTATCTAAATGACCAGGCAAAAAACAACCACAAAAGAAACAGCTTGACTGTTGACTTCATTTTCTCTCCATTGATAAAAAAAGATAATTGCTTGGACCCTTCTTCAGATCCTCATTTTCTTTCCTGTCTGAGCAAGGTCTTCATAATCTGAGCTATTTGTTTTAACCCGGCTTTAAGGTATTCAGCCAGAACAATTAGCCTGTTAAGCGTGAACACAAAAACGTAATAATTTGGGTTCTGCTGCTCTTGATGATAATGACACTGATGCTAATGGTGATGATCATTGTCATTATCATTAACTTGGGAATATGAATTTAGAAAAGTAATAAAAAATGAAACAAAATGTTAATTTTTAAACATACGACAATAGTAAACTTTCGATGAAACCTTACTACATTAGGGTGATGATGATGATGATGATGATGATGATGATGATGATAATGATAATGATGACGGTGGTGGTGATGGTGATGGTGGTGGTGGTGGTGATGGTGGTGGTGGTGGTGATGGTGGTGGTGGTGGTGATGATGATGACGATGAAGGCTGCAAAGAAGTATCCTGACAAGTTAGATGTACATCTACTTTAACAACCTGAATTACTGGGAAAAGCACATTTATTATGTAGAATTTTTCCCTAAATAAAATGAAAATAGGGTCATTTGCTGATTCGTTCCTTGAGATAGACTATTTAGTGTTATATATGCCCCTAATCATGAAAAATAGTAATATATAACATTCCTTTAACTAACCTCAAGTGCCACTTTGATATCAGTAGACAGGTCACCATCGACAGCCGAAGACACCCTCCCACCTCGACCTTTATTTAACTGTGGGGTGCTTCTTCCATCTTTTATATTACCTTTGTGACTTTTCCCACCTGATCCAGCTCTTTTGTTTACAGTCAATGAATTTAAATGCGGCTGCATATAGCCTCGTGCAAGCGCACAGCAGAACTTACATGCAAATATTAGTTCCCTGGTAAACAATATATAGAAAAAATGATAAGGGAACACAGATTCTGATTTGCAATACACTAAAAGAAAAAACGGAATGTGAAGATATATATATACACACAAGAGTCTTTCCTGAGATCATGTTACATGCTCTGCAAACTGATAAACCAAATACAGATACTCAACGACTTATAAATAGTGAAACATATTTTTATTTAAAGAACTTGACAGAATTTTTCACTTGCAAGAGAAAAATAAACTACTAAGAAAAATCTTACTTTAATATCATTTACCATCCCTTGTAAATTTTTACCATCCTCAGAATATTATCCATAAGCTGCTCTGGAAATCACAGTTTGGAGAAAATAAAACAGTTTCGGAACAAAAACGGAAAAAATTCCTTAAAAAGGTTAAAAACGTGTATACATTACACTTGGCACCTACCTTCTAACACCAAGTGTCTTAAAGGCTTCGAAAACTGGCTGATAGAGTGGGACGAGAGTTTTAAAATTTTCTTCAACAAGCACATGATTAGTGTAGTTCCAAATGTAAATTCCTGCGTTGCAAACAATCCAATCACATTGCAATTCGAGGCCCAGCTGAACTGCTCTATGGTATTCGTTTATGGCGACTTTTCCAACGTTAACAATCCAGTCCCTGAATATGATTAACAAAAGATACATACCGTATAAGTCAGGAGAATGAAAATGTGGAAAAAACAATTAATGATAAAGCTCTTACATCTATGGCTTTCTCTGAATCCATAAAGTTCAGAATTTTCAAGATAAGAACGACATTGTCAATCTCAGGCTTGAATTTATTTGTTCAAAATCAAAGAGACAACGCCTTCTTTGAAAAGCTAGTTATCGAAGATAAAGTACGGATTTTTCATTTCAAACCTAAATTGAAGACACAATCATTGAAATGGTGCCATCCAAATAAAGAAAACCAAATTTGACAAGTGAGTTCCACCTTGCTTATCTATAATGTCCTCTTTCTGCAAGATAATGCTTGACCGCACACAAGGATCAGGAAAAGAAGGCAATCACCTCATTCGAGTGAACTATTTTACCATATCGTATTCCATGACTTAGGACTTCAGAATATCACCTCTTCGGCCCCATGAAAGAGGCATCATGCAACTGAAGAGAAAATGAAACCTCTAATCAAGAACTCTTTCAAAGAATAATCACCGGAATTTTAGGAGGCAGGAATACATTCCCTCATTCAAAGGTGAAACAATGGTATTAAGGCTATACTTAAAACTACGAATGTTATGCTTAAAAATCAGCTTGGCTCTAACGTATCACAAAATTTGGTGGGGTTCCATGAAAAAAGGCATCACCTTTCTACTCGACCTCGTAGCTGTACATTTTCTGTATCTCCCTCATACATAAGTGGAAGTCAAACTACATCTACTATCACATATATGATATTGTTCGTTTAATATACGACAAGATCAGACATAATATATTCTCAATTCCTATCTGGATCTTCAGATAAAAGTGCACTTTCACGTCCGTAATACAGCAACAAGGCTTATCACAGAATGCCTATTCAAATATTATAAGAATAATAGTCACCAATTTCTAGACATCGTATAGACAATGCAAAAATTGTTAACATATATATAAAAATAAAAATCCATAAATAAAAAAAATTCATACCTGTATGATTCAAAGGCTTTTCTTATTTTCTCCTCCATTGCTTTTTCTTTCCTTGTTTCGATTTTAATTTCTTCTTCAGTTGGCTTTTCGAACAACTTGTATCCTTCACTAAGAAGTAGTTGTATGTTAGCCTATAAAAAGTTTAAAAACAATACCAAATGTCAGGTAATAACTTATACATGTAGAGGTTTTATACAACACAACACAAAATTTCCAGTCATAATGTATGCCTTCTAACGGCATTCACGATACAGTATAAAATATCAGGTCATAACTCATAACTAGAAATGTTTTTATACAACACGAAATATCAGGTCATAAATTATGACTATCAAGTTTAAAAGAGGTAAAAAAGCAGGTTAAAAATTATCCATTCAAATGTTTATAAAAAATACAAAACATACATCAGTTTACAAATATTCAGATAGAGCCACTGTATCATACAATTATGTGTCTCGACGAATTGCTTCCAGCCTAATTTGTGCAAAGTGCAAGTAATTTGTTTTGATTTACATGATACAGTTTGTAAGGGTTTTCAAAAATGTAAAAAAACACGACTTTCTGCGCCCGTCTATTTTTCAGTTATCGATAAGCAACTTGTTATTTCAAGAGTAAACCTTGTTAATAATACTCCTGTTTATTAATCAAAAACATAGTTCCACAAATTCAATTCTAATAACTGCTTGAGTATTAAAATATTATTTGGCCTTCGCACATAGAAGACCAACGTGAAAAGTTTAAGACGATAAACACGAATATCACGTGTTATAATATACAACCAGGTGTTTGACGTGGTGAAGATGAGATCCAAAGAGTTACGCTTAAAAATTGATATAAGGACTTTAAGTCCGATTCTTGTGCAATAAACAATTTGCTTGGACCACTCAGACATCAATAGTAACATTGAGCTAATGATTAGCTTCTCAGTCATTATGCGATATAAAAATTCGTTCCATTCACCTGAGCATGTGTCGTGAAAATAATCGACCATTAGAAAGCTGGCAATTGAGCTGAGAGTTTCAAATAACAAAGAGAGGATGAGAATAGCAATTCTACGATTAAAATACTACAATAGCCAAAAAATTGCTACTGAAGTAATTTTCCCTCTAAAAAATTAAAACACTAGAATTTCGTTAACAAAATCTCTTTTTAAAGCAGGCACAACGTATTATCATGGAAAACCCCAACCCACAAATTATACCTGGCCAGGTGTTAATCTCAATGTTCAGTTTCTTTCCTTTCTTATTATTTCTATATTAAATAATACTAAAAACTGGTAACATCGTAATCAGTAAATAAAGAATATTGCAGTTCTCCCTACGAGAGACCTGTTAACAAAAAAAGGGGAAAAACACGATAAAATTCACTAGTGTTAGACGCTTAATATCTTTTTTTTCTTCGGCCTTCATCCGACGTTTGTCAGGTCGGCCGATCGACATCTTTTTCTCCACTTGACTCGATCTTCCCAATCTCCTTCTCTCGCTCCCACTTCTTTCATGTCTCATTCTGTGACGTCCCTCAGTCTAAGCTTTTCTCGTCCTCTACTCCTCCTTCCTATCACTGGTGCCTGCCATACTGCCTTCAGAATATTGTCATTTTCTCTCCTCATTACATATCCATACCATCTTAACCTTGCTTCTCTTGCTTTCTTTTTTTTTCTTTTTGTTAGCAGCTTAATATAGACTTTGCTAAAAACATTTAAAATATAATCATGTCATAAAATTCTGTAAAACTTTTTAAAATTGCTGCATATTTTCTTCGCCTCTAATTTCTTTTGGCAGTGCTGTATTCCTTAGCGTCATTGTAAAAACCACACGGTCTTTTTGTCGTTTTAAGTTTTAATTTTGGTAATTTAAGCAGGTTTTTTATTATTTCTTGTTGAATAACTATGTGAAACGTAATTAAAGTAGTCCGAGAAGAAGAGATACTCATCACTTAAACATCGTTTTTTCCTTATGACATTTTCTATTGACTGGACATGATTCTTGACCTGATAACAAAATATCTATAAGCACATTGTTCAAATTTTGACGTTTCTCCGTTACCGCTTGTCTCATGCTCACTATGATAAAGAATGATAAAGGCTTGATAAACCCTACATGCTACAGTGGGGGGGGGAGGATTCTCACGCCTCACGCTTTATTAGAGTCTCAAAGATACCCTTTAACTGATAGTTGAGAAATGATCGTCCAATTGCGTAATTTACCCAGTTGTACACCAAAGTATCTGTACCTTATGATCACACTTTCTTTGTTGAGTCTCATTTTTGTGCCGAAAACCATGACTTCTATTTTACCTTTTTTCATATCTAAGAATAATTCATTATCTTGAAGCCATTCAGAGAAGGTCTGAAAGTCTTCTGATATAGCTTTTTCGATTTCTTTAAAAGGAGAAGGGCAAACGTTTTCTCCTTCTATTTCTAATTTATTACTGTCCTTCAATGAAATTCTTAAAACTCTTGTTTTAAGAACTCCTTATACCTTATGAAGCCAAAAAGTCCTAGCTGCTATGTAGTCTTACCTTGCGCATGAAAATTCAACAAAGATGAGTTAAAATGCTCACCTCTGCAAAAATAAAATGGACCTCGGCTAAAAGTCGTAACATGTCAGACTCCTCAAGTGATGTCATGGTAGTACTTTCCTTTGCTGGCGGTAAAGAGAAGAAGGAATCTGTTTCAGGAATGTCTGCAGAAGCTTCTTGCTGGTTTGCCAATCGACTGTCAGTTGGTTTTGATGATTTGTCTCCTTGCAACGTAAACCTATCATCATCATATAATAAACAGAATCGGCAAGCTGCTCGAGTAACATCCCACAGTTTTTCTTTTCTCGCTGTTTTAATAAGGGACACCCATATCTGCACCCTGTGAGTATCAAAACTTTAATATCATTATTGGTATCGATAAAAAAAAGAAAAAAGCTATGGATAAACACAAACAAATAATAGCAACGGGTATTCAATTATACTATATGCTCATATTCTTGGTCATTATTTTAACTAAAACGTCAAAAAATAAAGACGGTATTCAGTCATTGTCATTTGATAAAAACAAACAATCACTTCTATCTTACATGCAATTAAAGAGATTTTGATTTTGTTATTTTGTTGTTTTAAGGTAAGTTGAAGCTCCTTTTTTTCTTAATATCCTCATTCAAACAAACTGCTTATTACATATGAAATTCTTTTGACCAACATGATCTTCTTCAGGAGCTTTTTCTCTAATTATCAGAAGTTATTTTCATCGTGGTACAACATAGTCAACATAATCCCTGTATTTCCTACATTTTCATTTTTTGAATTATTTAATAGGTTGTGGGGTATTGTACCAGTGCTGTCTTCTTCATGGATTTCTATTAATCGCAAATATATGTTTTCTTGTCTTAGTCCTATTCAGGAATCGTCCCTTCTTTGTTAAAAAAACTAAATAACAATTAATAACTAGGACTTTAGTGTAACTTCAGGAACATTGAGAAAGGCTCTAGAAACGTACGGCTCGAGTACCTAGCTTACTTTCAGGAAGAATTTACTGTGAAAAAAAGAAGACAGACAGGAACATTAGGAAAAGGCAGAAAAAGTAGAAAAAGATGAAGCAGAAAAAGAGGAAAGGAGAAAAGTTATGTTTATTATGATAGTTTCATTTGAAAAATGAAACCAGTGTCTAAAACATAAAGTAAACGATATGGTTCCCGTATGTTTGTAGATGACTAAATCAACTGCAAGGCTGAACAACAATTCAATGAAAAAAACAAAACAAAAAACTCTAAAGCAATAATACCAACCTGAAGGAGCTTGCTTTTTTTCATGAAAACTAAATATCTAACTTTACCACATTGAAAACCAGACACCAAAGCTATTGTTTATTATTCTGCAAACTGAGATAGAGTGGACATAGAGAGACCGGATACCAGGCAAACAAAGGTATGGCCTAGTATAGCAGTCTGTCGCTCTTTACGCCTATTAAATTAGAGCATCTATGTCAATTACCTTTCTACATCGTCTACATTTCCAACCCTTCGCAAATGCCCAGAAATTTTTGAAATTGACTTTTCATACTGATTAACTCTTTCTTCAAGATCTAAGAAATCTTTAACAGCAGCTTTTTTAGATGATGCGAGGACAATTTCACCATCAAGTATCAGCTGAAAAGCATCTGGTGAAAGAAGAAGGCCAGCCTTTCTCAGTGATGCTCGCTTCATATCAGAAACGCCAGAATCCTTGCTGCTCCTTGCCTGTAATTAAAAAAATATAAAAGAACATTCATAGGCAAACAAACAAAAAATACTGATTATCAGATCTGTAAGTTATACATGTTTCAAATACGGCATTCGTTCTTTGACAATTAAGCTTGAATGATATTGTCAAGGTATCTATTCCACGCATATTTTGTCTTTTTCCTCCTGTTCTCTTGAAAATGATAAGTAAAGAACCGTTCGAATTGTTTTACTAAATAAACAATTAATAGCTAATGCATAAAAACATGTTTGTCTTTGCTTTTTTTAATACAGTGCGTTGCTCCCAATGCTGCAAACGTCTGGAACAATCTGGTAACCACGGCACACGGAAAGATACTACCTACAATGACAACTGACCAATTATTATTTCTATCTTTATAGAGGATGATACAATTCAATTGTTTAAAATAAAAATATGATAAACACTGCTGTCAACATGTGTCCTCTAAAAGATTATCTTAAGAACATTGAATGTTTTTCATAACATACTATTCGAGCCTACAAAGTTTTTCGTGTCTCGTATGATTTTGAATCCTTATGCCTATCAAATATTATAAATATTATTCTCCTACCAAATCATAATTTCAGTTGTCATTCCACTGCAGTCAACGTAAGGTACAACGTAATACAAGCATTCACTCGTCAGCTGTCCTTACTGTGGAGCAGGATTACTGCCGTCCTATAAATATTGTTGTGACACAACTTATAGGACGACAGTAATCCTGCTCCACAATAAGGACAGCTGACGAGTGAATCCTCGTTTCTATCATTCAATAATAAGCTGTTGCGGCGAAAATTAGAAACCCATTGGTAAAGTGACTAACAGCACGATTCGACAAAGTAAGAAGGTCCAGTCATTTTACAAATAGTCAGGTTCTCAAGATGGAGGTAGATCATACACATACTTTGCGGTAGAGATAATATTATCGCGAGAAAAACAAATTGGAGGGAGGCCAAAAGAAGATCTAGAGGATCATTTGAGAGAATCAAATGAGTTGGACTAAAATGGTTTCCGAGAAATGGCTCAGAACTGGCCATTGCAAAGGTTTCTCATCGATGTCCTCTGGGTCCCCTGTGCGGCATATGATACAACCATAATGAAACACACTACAATTTGACCGACTGCTTACAGGGTACATTCCATACAACGCAAATCGTTTAAACATTTTCACATAAAATGTAAGGGAGCTCAAAATTCACAGTATGAATGAGCTTTCAATACCTGTTCAATTATCATGCAAGCATTATCTTCTGGTCTGTCAGGTACTTGATATAACATTGCTCTCATTCTTAATCTTTGATTTGCCGTTTCCAGCCTTTTTTGGTATTTCCCTGCTTCATCAAGGTCCATACTCTAAAAAAAGTAAATACTATTTACCAACATTGCCACCACAGTTCAATTAAAAAATGTTTCTGTTTCCGCTATCTATGCAAAAAACGCAGTTACCTCCTAGAGGTATACTGCTGCAATCCAACGAACTTGATAAGGTTTCATACCAAAAAGGTGGTGTACTTATACATGATTGCGCAAAAAGATGAAAAGAATTTTCCATTAACAATAAACCTTTTTGCTAACCTGTATGGTTTCTGTTTTAACTGATTATTCTCTGTGACATTTAATGGTCTATTCCATGTATCCCTGTTATACTTTCCTTTCTTTAAGTAGATATACTCATCTTTTACCAAGAGCAAAAATGGAATCAAGTCTCACACATATTACAAATTGAAAAAATGGCTTTGTGGCCCAATTGTTAAGGTGTCGAGTTGAAACAAATGATTCTATCATAAAATTTAGTCTCGATTCTTGGTATCATTAGGAGCAATTTTATCATTTCCAATGTGCGGCCCTAGTTGTATTGAAGACAAAAACATGACTAAGCTCGAAGAATCAGTACTCCTAAACGATCTTTTTTATGTCTGACCACATTAAATGTTTGAAAAGGCAACTATAAGAAGTATCTCGGCAGGTGGGGCTTGATCTCTGGAAAAGTAAACTACGATCTGCATGGTCTTAAGTAAAAAACGAAAGACATAGCAGCAATGATTACCATTAGCATAAATCACAATGAAAATATTTTTCCTCGACAACAGTTGCTCAATATTAGACACCAGCTGTACCTAAAAAGCAACAAAATGATATTTACCTTCTTAATATGAAACAATGCCGATTGTATTTGATCATGGTCTTCCTCCGCTTTCGCTAATTCCATATGTATTTGGCAACGGACATCAAAAAGTAAACTAGAAAACCAAAGTACATAAAAAAATGCAGTAAATTTTATTCTGAAGCAGCTGTTGAAGAAAATAGCTACTAACACACTTATGGCTCACATTAATATATTTTTGTATCGGCCCACAATATTATTTCTACGGAATATCTACTCCATTACCAAGTAGGTGTAGGGATACATCAGGTCTTGGTGCTGACTTTCCTACTCTCCGCTGTGATCACGGATGTGCTAAGAGAGGAAATGAGAAGACCACGCCCTGGAAACCCGATGTTCGCTGAAAATATTGCGTTGTTGAATCCCCAAAAGTCATTGATGGAGATAAAGATGGAAAGGTGGAGGTGCCCGTTGGAGTGGAAAGGAATGAAAGTTAGCAGAGTCATAACAGAATATTTGTATAACCTTTATTTTATGTACTAGAGAGTCACCACACATCAAGGCTAAAAGCCACTCGAAAATGAGGGTTAACCTAGAGTATAAAAAAGAAAAACACCAGAGATTATGATCGCTCGAAGTTAGGAATACGAAACAGATGAATTCTGGTAATTTAAGCCAGCTGTGCATGAAAATGGTGGGAGCCGCAAGGAAATGAAAATGAGAATCCAGGCAAGATGAAACA
The DNA here is from genome assembly GCA_003991215.1 of Morbakka virulenta. Classification (NCBI taxonomy): domain Eukaryota; kingdom Metazoa; phylum Cnidaria; class Cubozoa; order Carybdeida; family Carukiidae; genus Morbakka; species Morbakka virulenta. Next base: position 3,168,436 of record RDPX01000059.1, on the reverse strand, counting down.
GGTGAAAAAAGGCAAGCTGGATACTGTGTAACAGAAGAATACCAATGAAGGAAACAAGGCTATAGTCAGACCGGGTTTTATATGGGATGGAAAATGTACCCATCACAGCAGCACTACCGCGTGTGGCGTGTGGTTTATCTTGGAAATGCACCAATGCACCGTTATGATCTAATATCAAAGAAAAATTAACTCGCAATAATCATATCACTGGCAGTAAAAAATTACTCATAGCCAGGCAGTCGAATGAGAGTAGATCTTGCATAGGTACGAGTATGCAAATTAATATATGTAGATACATGCATTGCAAACCAAAATATCTGTACGTGCAACATGTATATATACATGTATATTTATATGTGTGTATAAATATGTAGACATATATGTGGATAAAGTACATAAAATTATCGTAAAGTTGTATCCAGACGATAAAAATGCTAATATGCTAATGCTATTAATGAATGTTTATCAAAAAGCCAAACTAACCAAGCCAGTGGGAAAAGAAGAAAATATATTCCCGATCTTCAGAACTGTATCTATACAATTTGCTGTAAATGAAAATTATATCAAACACAGAAGAAATAAGTTGGTACAACCTATCTAATTGATATTGATAATGATATACTATAAAAATGTATTTTCTTTCCCACTATTAAATAGTCAGCTCTTCATCCTCAAATCTCCTTACTGTAATTAAGTTCACCCTTTATCAGAGCAATCCAGATCTACGAATATTTTCCCTTTTACTACCTCCTTCTAATGTGCCATAAGGAGGAGGTAGAATGTGCTCCTAAAATTTGGCTTTGGGATGAAAAAATACGCACAATGAAACTTTACCTAAATGCCCTTTCGTCAGTACCATTGTTACCTTTCTTAAAAAAGATAAACAAGGCCGGAGACCAAACCAACAGCTGTTCAAAATTTTTTATCTGACTTACAGTTGAAAATTACCTGTCAATTCTTTCTAAAGTATCCGCTACTAAAGTCAAAGGTTTTCGGACATGGTGACGTAGCGTATCAATTAATAAGGGCAGACAGAGGTTCCAAGTCGATACACAGCCAATCTAAAAGCAAAACGGAAATTTTCTTTTGTTTATATGACAAAAATTATATATATATACCACAGTAAACCAGGATTCCTTGCCTAAAAATAACCTTATAGTACGACTACATAAATTCAGATTAAACACTGCGATAGCGTCGCTTTTTCCTACAACGTTTTGCAAACCTCCCATACATACATACATACATATATACATACATACATACATACATACATGCATACATACATACATACATACATACATACATACATACATACATAAGTTCTTAACCCAATAGCCCTTATGCGACTCTGGGGCACTGAATAACATACAAGTCAGTTTGATAAACTAAAACTTTCTCTTAGTGTATACCCGCAGAAATGTCTCTAATGATTTTCCCTTTTTTACTGCTTGCAGTATCACATTTTCCAGCACTGTCTTATTACGGTTGCGTCTTCTCGTATATTCCTCGTCGACGAACATGAGCCTTTTTGTCAAGGTGCCGTTAGATGCTAGCGCAACATGTGCAACCCATTTTCTGTTTTGTTTTCTTATATAGTCTGTCATTGAAACTGATTTTATGCNCATACATACATACATACATACATACATACATACATACATACATAAATTCTTAACCCAATAGCCCTTATGCGACTCTGGGGCACTGAATAACATACAAGTCAGTTTGATAAACTAAAACTTTCTCTTAGTGTATACCCGCAGAAATGTCTCTAATGACTTTCCCCTTTTTACTGCTTACAGTATCACATTTTCCAGCACTGTCTTATTACGGTTGCGTCTTCTCGTATATTCCTCGTCGACGAACATGAGCCTTTTTGTCAAGGTGCCGTTAGATGCTAGCGCAACATGTGCAACCCATTTTCTGTTTTGTTTTCTTATATAGTCTGTCATTGAAACTGATTTTATGCTCAATACCTTCTCATTGGTGTATTTCCAAGCCCAGTTTATTCTCTCCATATCATTTTCACTTTTCGCTAACTCGATCTCCTTAGCTTTACAACTAACCAAACAAAATAATGATAGAAGACATAATTGTACTAGAGCTAGTTCTTTATTTAACCTTGCACTACAAAAAGCATTTTAACTTAAAAATTGGGAAAACAAAATGACTTTCCTTGCTAAAAGCTAGTTACAGCTTTAATTTACAAACAGCAGGAAATCCAGGAGCATGTGTATCAAAAATATATACAACTGGATAAAACCATTCAAACCGACATTCATGCAGCAAACACTAAAAAAATTATCTTCTGAGCAAATCATTAAGTTTCGAAAGTATTGAAATATGGAAACATAATCAAAATATTACTGTCACTTTTGATCAACTATTACAAACGTATTTGTTTACCTGGATGAGATCCTGGTTATTCATACGTATTGCTGATAAAATATGTTCTTCCATAAGACTGAGCGCCTTGACTATAGTCTAAAATACGATATTGAAATGTCAGAAACTAAAAACATTAAGTGTTCATCGTTAACCGAAAGCATTCAAATGCAATAAAACACTATCTGGAAACACCAGCTGCACCATGACCTGGAAAGGAAGAGTCCAGCGTATATTTGAATCTCAACAAAGAACAATTAATGTTTCATTCTCAAGTATATTTTACGCATCCTTACTCTCTTAATTACAAAACTCCAAATGAGCCCTTCCTTCGTACCTTTCTCTTTGATACATTTCCAGAGGTCAGTTACTGTGCATTGTTTCAATACTTCAGACTTAGTTGGCTGCCATAACAAATCACTTTACGAAAACTTTGGTATCTGCTAGGTTTTACCTGAAAGGCTTTTAGTAGCTCAATATTATTGTAATACGAATTAATGTATGATAATAAGAAGAAAACGGATTTGAATTGAGAAATAAAATTAAAACAAAGCAAGATGTACACAAGCTGTACAGTAAACGCATGCACACAAATTAAAATATCTTAAATGTAATGTATCAAATGTAAGGAACGTACCTCTACCGTCGATGCACATAATACTTCTCGTTTGGGTCCCAGTAGTTCTACCATGAGGTGGCAAGCAAGAAACTCAATCTCCAGTAGAAGTTCTGTATTCTAATAAATAATAAGTACAAAGGATAATCCGAGGTGTTTCCCTCATTGCCACTATCAGGTGCCATTAATTAGCCAACAATCATAAAAAGATCCATTTCAAATGACATTTGCATACCACCCTACAGCTACTTCAACATCATTAAGTAACCTCACATCCTTAAATAGAATTTACAATATTATTTTCTTTGATTCCGGTTCTGTTGCTTCAAAAACCACTCAAAAGACTAACAAGACAAATTTTCAATTTTCAAATTATATTAACTTCCTAATAGCGTATATATTTTAAGCTTTTTTCACCGTCAACATTATCTACTAAAAGAATATAATTATATGGCAACTAGCTCATAATTTCGTAGATTAGGCATTATCTGAGAAAACAGGTAAATAGGTAGAGAAAAAGAAAGATGGATTGATTAATTGATTGACTGATTAATTGATTGATTAATTGATTGATTGATTGATTGATTAATTCAGTGATTGAGTGATTGAGTGATTGAATGATATAATGATATAATGATATAATGATATAATGATTGAATGATTGAATGATTAAATGATTGAATGATCGAATGATTGAATGATTAAATGATTGAATGATTGAATGATCGAATGATCGAATGATCGAATGATTGAATGATTGAATGATTGACTGATTGATTGATTGTATGAATGATTGAATTATTGATATTGCAAAGGCATCTGATAAGATATGACACGCTGGCTTGATTTATAAGCGTTCTGTATATGGTATTTGTGGAAGGTTCTTCGGAATCTCTCAGGCCTTCTTCTCAGGTTGTTAAATGCGTGTCACGTTGAATGGAACATCAGATGGATGTTCCTTCAACGCTGACGTTCCTCAAGGTTCTATTCTTAGTCTGACTCTCTTTCACCTCTTTTTCATCGATGATCTTCCTGATAATTTGCTTCAGTTTATAAACACATATGCTGTTGACACTACCCTGTACTCTAGCATTGAAAATAAAGCAATTCGGAAGAAACAAGTCAAACGCGGAAGCTTTAGAATCTGACCTTCAGGGTGTCAGAGAATGGGCAAGGGGGTGGCTGGTTTCTTACGATGTAACTACAGCATAAATGATGTTATTCACTAGAAAGCAGAGCCCTTATCTCTCACCAATATTCATGAAGTATCATTCTGATGTCAACCCTGGTGAGGTAGCTTCTCCTCTTGAGGAACGTTCATCAATGAGGACACTTGGTTTGTCATGTTATCCAGACATTCCTTGGGGTTTCAGCACTCAATCCATCCGAAGGTCTTCTTCTAAAAATGTTGGCTCTTTGTATAGCACTAGTGAGTATTATACGCCTGCGGACATTTCGTTCTCTGTAGGTCTACCACCCGTCTTTTGGTACTCATATATCCGATATTTTCTATGGATAGACGCTTCTCTCTGAACCATCTACTTCACTGTAAAACTCTCAGGAAACAAACTCCGAAAGGAGAGGCAGAAATTAGCAGTCCAATTGCCGAATATTTTATAGATTTTTTATTCCATAGGAATTTAAGAGTTTTAATTTACCCCAAAATAACCAAAAAATGACATTGTCCGGGTAATGCACTGCCTTTAAATGCTTATTGTAAAGTATCTTCTCTGTTTTCATAAACTCTTGGGGCTTAATTATAAGCAGGAAGATCTCTCAAGGAATTTCTTTAAAATTGCAAGGTTTTAACTTTTTCAGGAAAATACGAGTTTCTAATTGTGCTAAACTCGAAACTGGTGGCACAAAGGTTTATACTAAGAAGATCCGTTAATTGGAAGCTACACTCTCTTGGCTGCAGACTATATTGGACAGACAACTTTAAAGCCATCTGATACACCACCAGCGTACTCATGCTTAAGAAAGAAAGCTGGTCAGAACTAATTCTTTCGTCGTCACTACAGCTATTTCGATATGCATTACTTAGAAATTCTTCAAAATCAAGAGTGAAATTTTCAACGAATATGGTGTGAGTGCTACTAACTCCTACCAATTACTACATACCTCTGTGCTTATCCTCGCTGCTGTTATTGACTTCAGTGCCTGTTGGGGCCGATGTTTGTCTAGGCAAAGCCTTGTCACTTCTATTAGTAGAACTGCCCTGTATTATTCAGAGAGAAAAAAACTTTATTGTTTGGAAGAAACGCTCACAGTCTTAAACTGTTTATAATGTTGTTTTTGTATTCAGATGGAGAATTCGGAGTCCTTATAATTAAAACAAAGGTGAGCTTGTTCAACTGGAAAACAGTACCAGAAATAGTTCGAGATAATAGCAAGAAGAAAAATCTGTTTCTTGGGCAAATTATGCTTACTGAATCAAAAAAATATTGCCTTTGCATCAACGTCTACAAAAATATATTATTTTAATTTATAATTTTCTCGACGAAGACGTCAACCCTCCAAGACGTTATGCTGGTGTAAAGAGAAGCAAGCTTTCAGAGAAACTGTGGCAAGGACAAATTCAAAATGTAGATTTAAGCAATTGCTAGATCACCGAATTTAAACAGATTCGCTTTAACATGGTTTTCTTTTCTTCTTTATCACTACTTCTACACCATCGTACCTAACCAAGTACATCATAACAAACTCTACAAATGGTGACATTTAACTTAGCTTCATGTACCGTCGGTTAATAACGTAGAAAAAGTGTGACGTCACAGGACTCGATTTTCACTATCTTGTTCGAGAATGGTTCAATTTGTCAGCTCTGTTTAAGATATAGTCTGTTTGTATGTGCCCTTTGGAAGACCACGTCTTCTACGTTCTTTTGCGTACAGTAAAACTACAAAATAGACAGTCAGACCAACAATGCCATTTTATTGAACCGCATATGAACTTGACAAACCAATATTGCCATACAAATCTAAAGCCAATGTCGACAGTTGTGGTGCTGTCACGATAACTATTCAAAAAACCTGTAGAATTGGCTAAGCAATATGTTTACATCTCTGATATTGCAATGACATTACAGCAAGCATGCTTCAAATGGCAAAAAGGACTAAAATACCCAAATAATATAGTATCACAAAAAGAGATATCCAACCTTTCTATTGGTGATACTGTTGCTACTGATTCCAACGATTGACGACTTTTTGATCGCTTTAATGATGAAGAAGAAAACGAAGAAAGCTCGGGGCTGTTCAGCTGCCATCCCTTCATAATTTTCTCCAGCTCACTGTCCACGTCAATTTTCTCATTAACCCCCATCCTTAAATGGACATGGAACAAAGACAATTTAATAATGACCGCTATTGTAATTCAGTATAGTAATAAAATATCAGATATTGTAATTTTTCATTTGTACAATGTTTCTTTTTTACCATAGCCATTACTACTTGATGTGAACATGAACATGGTTGATGCAATATTCTCAGGGGATACAACAGTGAAGAGTTATTTGATTTGTTGGTAATAATGTTGCTTGGGATAAAAAATTATCACTTTAATCCATTTATGATACCGCAAAACAGTGCCGCCGTGCATTTCTTAGGCAAAACTTGAACATTTAATAAAAACTATCCACAAAAAATGTTTCCAGCATCTGTACTGTGATATTTATTGAATGTTAACCCCTGTTTCGTCACTGCTGACGTGTTTTAGAGTAAACAGAAAATTATTACATAGTTTAGCTCCCAATTCCTCAGTTAAGAGGCATGCAACAGACATGTTCATCAATTAATAATCAAATCGTATCTACTACTGTAACACAATTCACATTTTAACTGGATTAATAACTTTAAATGTAAGTATTATCTTGTGTGTGAAGTCAAGAGACCAATAATTCAGTAAATATTTTCGTGTATTGCAAACATCATCAGACCAATCTGAAGCATATAAAGAATACAACTACTCAGTTATATGACTACAATGAGAGAAAAAAATTACATGAGTTTATAATTAAGAATGTTCCATGGTCAGCAGTAGTTAACAACAACTAGATCTTGATTGTCAGCGTCCTGCTCCGGTACTCGTCCTTGGTGTTAATCTCTGGCTTCAGATCTTTTATCCAGAATCCATCCAGTGTGAGAAGATAAGCTTCCCCTCTAGATGCTGATTTTAGGATTTCTATGTCCTCATTTGATAATGTACCAGTGCAACTTACAAAGTGTCTCTTGTGATTTTGTAATGTTTAACAATGTTTTATGATCAACATCGTCACCTTTAACTATTTATGACTTCTTAATTAACCTAAATTTTTAATTTCTGAAAGCCAGTTATTGTAAAAGACAGAAATAATTGTAAAAATACCGAAATTATAAGAGGAATCAATAATTGTACCAATGTTATACTGATAAAGGATAACTGAAAGGTTCCACTTAACTGTTTTCGTACATCAATTTGTAATCAAATATTTGGAGGAGAATATTTATTTAGACGATAAACAATAATTAAACATTAAATTCATTGATTTTCGGTGCAGCAGAGTTAACAAAAGCATAGATAGACAGATACTAGCATACTAGCCCCTTGCGAATTCTTCGAAAAATAGTCATTCTTTCAGTCTACTCACCCTTTTACTTTTAATACTCTGTACATCAAAGCATGATCATTGGGTGCCTTGCTGTCTTTGGACAGCTTGTTTGAGTCGGTTAATCTATGTTTCACCTAATACAAAGAGATCAAGAATTACTTCATCAACCAATTTTTAAACTCTGTTTACAATATGAAAATATTCCTTAAGGTGTCAAAATCAAACCTTGCAAACCATGTTTTTTACTTTTCAAACACGTTCCAAATTACTTTTACTTGTTATCACATTAAATATGTTGCATTTGGCAATTCTTTTAAGATGATATGAACAGCTCCTACAAAAAGTTATCCGGTAGTCCTAATACTATTAAGTGAATTGTTATTATCATTGCAGAATTATCATACCTTAATATTTTAATGGCAATATCTCCTTAATATTGGTGACAGCAAATCTCCTCAATTTTCAAGGAGCTTTCTCAGGATCCTTACAGAATGCAACATTACAGTCTTCCGCATCTGTTTGATTCTCTTACTTTCATTTTGATGTTATTTGTTAGTGTCCCAGTGACTATAGGGGCTACTCTTACTTTCATATTCTATATTTTCCAGAGTTCAAACTTTCATTTTTGATCTCTTTAATCTCAGTTAACTCAGACTCTTCAAAGGTTTGTATTCTGTGCTGATCTACTGTTTCTGGAATTGGGTCATTTTTTGTTTCAACAGCTTGTAATACACTTTCTTGAATTGATTTATAAATATTCACCACATTTACGACAGCTACATCCTCACCCTTCTCAGTCTCTGGTTCCTTTCCTTCCACATTAACATCTGAAGCTACCTTAATCTGTATAATCATAATTTGACCTCCAGAAAATATTTTATTTTTAAGAATACCTCTCCTCATATTTGCAAGTTTATTAGCATCAAGATGTGGTTGCGTATCAGGATTACGAACCTTCCAAATGTTGAACATACGTTTTGTGCAATTAGTTTCTGATGGTTTTTCAAGACCCATGTAAAATGGATACAGAACTTCTTTATACTCATATGTTGCACACTTGATTCTTTTTTTTGTTTGTTTGTTTTCTGATAGTTGATGGTACATCTGTCGGGTTCTGGTTGAGAGCATCCCGGTTACAATTTCCAGACAGATTTGAAATAATGAGAGAGTCAGAACCAGAAGCAAATTTTTCGGCTTCAGGCTGATTCTGATTCCTTGAAGGTCACACCCCTTGCTCAATTGCGCGACGGGTGATGCGGTATGAGTTCTTCCTAATATTTATCATATTGGTTAGATCCATTTCATGCTTACTGACAAAAGGTCTCTATTCGCTTACCAAGCTAGAAAGATTTGCTTTAAAAAGCCTAAAGGGGTCTATCTACCTTTAAGGAGACTTCTTTATCGGACATTCTTCACGTCATAGACTAGTGTGTTTAAAAAAAACTAAAGAGGCTAATCTACCATGGTCACGTATGCCGCCCCAGTCACCAAGCTGAAACCTCAAGCCTAAGTGGTTTTCTATCCATAAGACAGACTTGACCCTACCAGTCTGGTATTTTAGCGGATTTCGTTTCTTAAACTATCACTTATATCAGGACGCTTAGCTTCAATTTCATGGTCAGTTTGGATGTTAAAATTTCACAAAATCTTGCATCTCTCATTTTCTTTTGCTGGTTCTAGCTGACGTTCGTACAGCTTTGCTTTTACTTCGATCCCATTTTTGACACACTTCCCAATAGATTCGCTTTCAAACCAAAGCATGTCGACGTTTATACTCTTTTTTGGCCAACTTACTGCAATCATTAGGGATATGGTTCACCGTGTCATCTACCTGTCTACACATTCTGCATTTACTTTCCTCTTCTGTTTTGTCTATCTTTACTTTATGATTTTGATGAGTATTGCTTCTTCCTGTCCTGTCATTATCATTGATTCCGTTCCTCTTTTATTCCTGAATTTCTAACCCAGTTCCATCTACCCTGGTGTGCTTTATTTTCTCTCTTTTTTAAAAACCTGCCCATGTAAGTTATTTTCCTTTCAAGCCTTACGTCTTTCATTTTCCCCCAGCAATTTAGACTCAGCTTCACTTTCTCCTTTACATCTATTTGCTACTCTAGATGCTGTAAGTAATATTTCGTAACCCTTTTATTATTACTATTATTATGTTTTCTTTTGATTTTCGTTTTAAGAGCAAACACCTGTTCACTACCAGTGACCTAGGGTAAGTGAAATTTAAGTTATGCAGCTTTTAAATAAGAATAAAGTATAAAAAAAGATTTCTATAAAATTCGTATATATACATATACATATAATTTTTAGTATAAAAAGTTTAAAATCTAGAAAAAGAGCAATTCACTTAACACCAATACAACGAGTTACGAACAATCATTACGACAGCTTAAGGTACAAACATTAAATCACAACTCAATAACATTGAAATCAATTTTAAGATATTCTAGACAGGAAAGCTTCACATAGACAGGGCTCTTCTCAAAACACCTGATGTGCTACTGATAACTATTTTCTGGGTTTCTTGCAGTGATGGTCCACCTGGGAGCTTTTCCAGATATGCTTGTGTTTCTTTCTTGATCAGGCCGAGGGTATCAACAACAACTGTGGTGGTTTTACTCTTGAGGTGCCACTTTGTTTCGATTTCTACTTAAAGATGTTATTACTATTATCATTTTCTCTTTGAATTGCTGTGTAAGATCAAACACCGGGTCACTACCAGTGACCTGGGGTGAGAGAAACAGGACGTTTATTTGTTATAAAAAGAAAGAAGTATAAAAAAAGATTTACAAAAAAAACCACCCCGTTTAAAAATCTATAAATAAAGTATTAAAAGTATATTATTCGGGAAAATTCACGAACATCAACTACACAATGAATTACAAGACACAAATATATACAAAAAAGGTTAGAAGGCGATGATGATGTCAATTTATAGACAATGAGCACCCTTCAAAGTACATGCACTGTGCTATTTAATACTATTTTTTGAATTTCATAAAGAGCGTTTCCTGAAATTTTCTCAAGGTATTCACTAGTCCCTTTCTTTACCAGGCCCAAAGCCCCTATCACTACAGGGACAGCTATAGTTTTTAGGCGCCACATCTTTTCAATTTCAATTTCGAGATCCTTACATTCTGCAAGGTTTTAAAACACCTTTGCGAAGACATTTCTATCTGATGACATGCTCATGTCTATGAGGAGGAAGGTGTTGATTTTCCTATCCTTAATGACAATTCCAAGGTGGTTGGCCTGTATCGTGCGGTCGGTATTGATTGCGAAGGCCCAGAAAACCATAAAATCTTGTCATTCGGTAACAGTTTCCGGATGGTATTCGTACCAGTTATTATTAGTGATTATTAATAAATATAATTATTAATTATCTATTTATTTATTTTTTTGTCTTTTTTTCTCAGCTTTTTCCTTACTTACCTGAAGATGCACTATTAAGGTGTTAGCTATTTATTGCCTGTAAACTAAGGTAACATCTTTATTTTTCAAGCACCCATTGAAATATTCGAGCTACCCCAAGTATTGCTGTTTTCTGTAAGTGTTCAAATCTTATTGTTATTTCTAGTTGCTTAATATAGTTCTTAAGGCCTCTACTCACTGTTCGGAAAGCACCAAGGTATTTTCTGCGCTAGCATACTGCATTCTCTCACAACGTAATAAACCGTTTCATTGTTATTCTCACGCATCCGACACGGGGAGCAATAGTTTTATCATAGTTAAATTTAGTGTTATTTGATGGTAGAATGTATTCCTGTGCGCTGCAAATCAATGTTTCAGTTCAGTCTCTCAAGTCCTTTTTATCCAACCATCTCCTGGTGTTAAATTTGTCTTTGTCATCCCTTTCTTTGGGATATTGACCATGCATCACCTTGTCTATCCAGATGTTAATGCTTTTTTTGTGTTTCAGTTACTTTAACTCCGTGGTGTTTCAGATCTTAATTGCAACGGGCAGTTGTTCAACATGTTCTTTCAGTACCAAGATTATGTTCTCCAATGACGAAATAGTTCTTGCAACCTGTCAGTCCCCTATCACCTTTACTCCACTGGTCAACGTCACTTTGGGGGTGAAACTCCTTACTTATCCCCATAATTTTCCGTGTTTTGCGGTCCATCTAACCAAGCTGGACAAAATTCAACCTACTGATACCTGTCCTGTATCTCTTCAAGGGCATGGATCATGTATTTATCACCAGTTATTTATGCCTTCAATGTAGCCTACTTTTCATAATGACTTTTGTTCTGAGCAAGTACTTTTTCTTGAAACTTTCTTTCATTCCAGTGACCTTGATTTTATCGAGCTAGTGATTCCAAAGTATTCATATCCATCATCTTCTTCACCATATTATTATTATTATTATTATTATTATTATTATTATTATTATTATATTATTATTATTAATAGTAGTAGTAGTAGTAGTAGTAGTAGTAGTAGTAGTAGCAGTGACAGTGGTAGTAGTAATAGTAGCAGTGGCAGTGGCAGTAGAAGTAGTAGTAGTAGTAGTAGTAGTAGTAGTAGTAGTAGTAGCACTAGCAGTTGGTGGTAGCAGTAGTAGTGATAGTGGTAATAGTAGTAGTAGTAGTAGTAGTAGTAGTAGTAGTAGCACTAGCAGTGGGTGGTAGCAGTAGTAGTGATAGTGATAATAATAATAGTAGTAGAAGTAGTAGTAGTAGGAGGAGTAGGAGNTTCATACGCAACAAAGCAATGCCAATAGGCCAAAATATTTCACATGGCCTTGCAACAGCCTATCAAAAAAATTGAAAGAGGGTACTTTTTTAAAAGCTGAAAACCGCTGGCATATTTAACAGTTTAACAAAACCCACCATGTTTAAATAACCACCCCCTAAAAAGTTTGATTTAAAAAATTAGCAAGTACACCTTAAATATTGGGACATAAACCTAGTTACCAACAGGAGGTCCACGTTTTAAGAGTTGTTTCCATAATGTATATTCTCCATTACGTAAAAAAAGGTATGTTTGTACCTGCAGCTCAAACACTGTCTTGTAGTAATTAGGAGCATGAGCTTTGCAAAAGTTCAATGCAATATTGCTGATAAGCTGGGCATCCTCTTTTTTGTTTCCATCAATGTAGCACTCTATCAGGTATCTAAAATCATAAACAGGTATTATTCATAGCAAATGGTGAAAATGATGTTGTAGAAGATTATACGTAATTATTAACAATATCAAGTTGAAAATTTAAGCTGCACCAGTTGGCTTCAAACCGGTGCCAGAGGTAGTTAAGATCATCTGCTCTGCCACATGAGTTGCTGGCACTAAGTTCTCCATCAGACGACTTTTGCCACGTATTCTAATTACATTTTCTCCTGGTCAATACCGTGTTTAGCTAGGTAATCCAAACATACGCATACAGACCTGGGGTTCTTACAGAAGATTTTCCCTCCTAACAAGTACCATTTCAGCAACAACAAGAAAGTGAGCAAGAAGATTATAAAACCGTTGAGGAAGAGAATTAAAAATAGCAATGGAAAACAAGTTTAAAACGCTTATCAATCTACATTTATATTTGCTTCTGTTGTTTTTCTAAGACGGTACAGTATTGATCTCAAATAGATTTGAAATAAACCAGAAACATCCAGATGCTGTATAATCTGCTAATAAAATAAGTTGCATTGCATACTTTTTATGTAGAAAAGTTCTTCCAAGATAAGTAAAAAAAGGATGGTCAGCAGTGTGTTGAGTTTTAATTATTTTATTTTTTTTTATAAGTTAATACTTTATGTATCTTCATGAATTATTTTCTCATAATCTTTGATACCAATAAATTATTTTTTTCAAAAACATTACACAGACAGATAATAAATAATAATTATTTTGTTTTTTAGGAAATTTTACGATTGGCACGTCTTTTAACACACAACCAGAATCAAAAGATAAATAAAGTATTCTTCCATCAAATAAGGCAGAAGCAAAAATGGCGATGAAAATTTTGCGAAAACACTTTTTTTAAATTTTCAGATCAATTGGCAGCTACATCCGAAAAAACTCGAAGGAAGTCTTGCTGCTGAAACCTTTTCGGGTACAAGAATCAAAACTGATACAATAGTTAATTCTCCTGAAGATTTTTTTTTAACAGTTTATATAATGACACGAAAAAAGTCCATTTAGCATAATGCTTGACGGCAGTAACGATACCAATGTTCAAAAGATGTTTCTTATTACTGTCCGAATTTTCTAAGTTAACCTCAGAAGAATAATGACCAAGTATTGCGGCATAAACGTATTGGAAATATGTAATGGTAGCACCCTCAATGAAATGTTCAAAAGTGTTGATCATTTAAAGGTGCACACACCCAAGAATGGCCAGATGTAACTGCCTATGTGTTGGATAAAACCAATGTAAATATTGACAACTGCAATACAATAATTACTCTTTCACGGAAAATATAATATACTAATATTGCCGAATGACCCTGTCATGTACTACAAATTGCCCTCGTAAACCAGCATTAAAGTTTGCGGTTATAACCAACTGTGACGTGGAGGATCATGGTGTCGATTTTTTTTTTACTGGTTCGACAAATCTAATAAATGCAAATCAGTTTTTAAAAAATATTACGATTTTCATGATACAGAATATGGGGAGGTGATTCGTTAAGCCTAAACAAGATGGTTATGTTTAGACCGATGTGTCAACCGCAAGCTTCTCAAATAGGAAGATCTTATATCAAATTTTATGCTCGGAAGGCCTGCCACATACTAGATTTAAAAGGCTAAAGAAAATCTTTTTTTGCCCAAGACTGACATCTATTTACTCTTTTCCTAATCTTTTTAGCCGCTTTTTATAAACTTTAATAAGCTCTTACAACGTGTAAAACTACCCGTTTACCTTTTACATAATGCACAATAAAGAGCAAATTAGCCGTAAAATGTATAAAACTAGAAACGTTACGACACCATAAGGATCCTGGCCTTTCATTCATCTGTTAAAATATTGATGCTGACTACTGGAAGGATTACTCTCAAATGATGTTTGGTTCAGTCACTAAAATTAGGTTAAATAAGCTGTTAAATGAGGGAGAAATATCGAACTAGCAAGTAAAACTCTTTTACGACGGAGTACATCACTTTTTTAGTACAATATATCAATGTAGTGTCAAGCAGTTGCAGCAAGATGATATCTTTTTGAAAAATTGTGCTTTTGTAGACTTTGAACTGAGGGTTAACTTTTGGTTTAAAAAATGCCGCAGAAGTCATAAATTCATTTAATTTGTTACACGAAAAACTATCTAATAATTTTTTATTTTATGAGTTTACGGAAGAATTTATGACTTAACAGGGCCTTAGCAACAATGAAATTCCTTCCACTGTTATGAAAACCGTTGAAGTTCAAGGAAGTGGCGATGCCACAAATAAGCGTATGGATATGGTTTGAACTTACTTATGCACACCACTTTCTTTGTTAAGTGATGTTGTCTAAACTGCAGTTACTGTGAAATACATCAACACTGCAGAAGAGCGCGTTTTCCCGATGATAAAAAAATCGAGTTTCGGTCATCTCTCGACTTGAATAAATATTTTAACTCTGTCAAGATTATTACGATGAGCTTATCTGAACCACGTCTCAGATGGAAACTCAGTCAAGAGCTATTTAGAGCTTGCAAATCAGTTTCCATAGAGAAAACCCAGAAACAATGCGGAAAAGACTTCTTTTTTCACCATTTTCTATGTCTATGTGTTGCTATTGCGTGGTTGCTTTTTTTGTTCAGTAAAAGAACATTGTCCACGTTTTGCCTGTTATTATATTTCACTGAAGTTATTTAGTTAAAATCCGTTTGACACAAAATGGGCCGGCTTAAACCTAGAATTTTTTAGCCCTAGGTAAGCCTTTATTGCGCCTTTTAATTAGGGTGGGAGAAGCCTGACCTTGAATACGCGCTCCCTGATTTCAGTTACCAATTCGAATTGCAGGAGAAAAGAGAATGTTGGCCATCAGGGCAAGATATTAAGGGTTTCCTTATTTCGAGAGATCAACGGTTGGCATGTCTGATAAGCAGACAGATAGACAGACTAACAGACATCTACAGTTTTAATAGATTTTTGTTATTGACTTTTTCTTGATAATCTTTTTATTTATATTCCTCTGCTTTGTCTCCCGTGTCACTGGATTATTCCAAGAAATTTTACTCGTTTACCCGTAAGATCTTGTTGATTTTTTAAAAATTTCGTATGGTATCCTTATATTCCAAAGTGATAGTTAAAGAAATACAAACCATGGTTATGATAAGCTATGCAGAGGTACAACGTTTATTGAAAAATATTTTCATAAAGACAATACTGGGAGAAAAAGTGTGTCTTTGTGGCCTTAAGAGAAACTTGGCCTGAAGCTATTTATAAAAATAGATACAAACAAACATTCATATATACATAGATATATGCATACATTCATGTATACATATAAATGCATATGCATATTTATATATATGTATATATATAGAGAGAGACACACACAGAGACACAGAGAGAGAGACACACACACAGACAGACAGAGACAGAGACACACAGAGACAGACTGAGAGAGAGACAGAGACAGAGAGACAGAGACAGACAGAGAGAGACAGAGACAGAGAGAGACAGAGACAGAGATGGAAAAGAGCGAATGCGAAATAAAGCAAACATTGTAAAACAACAGCTATCTTTTACGTTATTGAGACAGTAAATGATTATAACTCATGCAAATGCCAAAACACGAAAGACTGGCAAACTAAATTTTGACAGAATACAGCAAAGAAAGAAAATAAAATGGAAAAGCACATTGTACTTCGATATTGTACAAAATGCTTTTAATGCAAGTTTCAAATTTCAAGTCAGACAATAGACAGAGATATTGGTAGGGTCATCAGTCAACAAAAATCTTACTACCACTTGTTATAGACTCTAATAACAGATTACTGAGATATCATGAAATAATGACTAGAGAAATGTTAGATCTTTATTATCATGCTGATGAGTATTCTAGAAGCTGTTTTCTTAATATACAGGAAAGGATGGCTCCAAATCTTAACCTGAAACAATGTCAACAAATATGATAGCCTAAGCTACTTTAAAGATGGTAGCCAGAGCTACTGTATAGTTTGTAATGTGTATACAACACCACTCTTTGAAGAAATTTGAAGAAACCAAGGTGACAGAAAAGTTTTTAATAGTTTGAAGGAAGGAAGAGAAGTAAACACAGAAGGTAATTGGACAACTAGGAAGAGAAACAAGACAGTACCAGTATACTTGACAATTCTTTGCAATTGTTAAACTTTACTCCATTTAGCTTTGAAGACCTACCAAACATGTAGATTGATAGGTCTTCAAAGCTAAATGTTTTCATGAAATAATCATTAGAAAAATTAAGACAACCTCTTTTCCTGTGACAAACCAGACCATGAGAACTGCCCAAGGAAGCCTGTTATAAGAAGCAATAAGGGGTGCATTAATACAGGAGCAAAAATTTTCTTATTTACAAGTTCCAGACTGAAACCCAGTGTGTGGGACAAGCACTTCTCTAAAAATATACCAAGGGCAAAGTTAAATATCTTGACCTGGCACTGACAACTGAAGATACAGCTTTTAATTTCAGTGGTTACTCCTCTATTTTTAAGAACTCTTTCCATGTTTCTTACTCTTTCACAATTTGTGAAATTGTTTAAACCATTGCAGCCCAAACAATATTGAGGGTTTTAGATAACTTAATTGTTTTTTTAACATTTGCATCAATTTAATGACAGCTTACAATGTTACGATTTCCTAGAAAATGTTTTATTGAGTTTACCAAACTTTTGATCACATAATGTAAGCCAAAATCTAACCAATGGCAATACCAATGGGTTGCAAAATCTTTGGCTGTACAACTGAAAGTCATGTGGTGACTGAATTTAATTCTCAGGATATAAAATAAAGGTATCCATGAAAACATTAAAGTGTATAAATCCCTTGGTTCCCTTCTTTATATTCTCTTGATGTGTTGATGGGAATTCTTAATAATGTTCCTAAATCCCACTGACCAAGTAAGTAAGTAAGTAAGTAAGTTTTTATTTGCCACAAACATAAAATGAAAAATGTTTACAAATGTTTAAAAAAAAAAAAAAGAAAGGCCTAGAAAGTCAGTAAATTACAATTTAAAGTTAATTTACAAACTTTTGTATAAATTAATACTAAAAAGAATGTTGCATAAAAATATTACAATTTGAGTTAAAATAAAAATAATTACAGGTCACCCCTAATTGAAGTGGCAGGGATAACATTAAAAGGTCAAACCGACCTTATTTCCATAATGGTCCCTTAAGAGGTGATTTTTTAATTGAAAAAAAAAAGGAGATAAAATTTTAAAATATAAATGTGTTTTAAAATGAGATGTCCTTTTAGAATACCTGGCTCTTTATGAGAGTGAAAACATGAGTTGTCAGTAGTACACAAGTACACAGAGTAGAGTGCAAGTTAACAGTGGGATAACCAATACCCATGCAATAAATACCATTACCAGGAAATAAGCAAGTACTAGTTGTGCCATATACCTCATTATCTAATGATAAGGGAGAATACTCACATCATCAACTGAGCCCTCCACTTAAAGTCACCATCCTCAATTTCATTTAGAGCCTTAACAACAGTATTCAACCCTTTTGCAAGGAATTGTTTGTAATTTGGTTTGAAAAATGGTCTTGCCAAAGACCAAAATATCACAGAACCATTGAAGACAAGGAAATGAAACCTGAAAGAAATAAGATTAATTTTACATGAAATTGGGCTGTCTGGCATATAATATTAGGTTTTTTAATAAATCAAAACTTTGAATTATACATAAATAGTACAGGCCTATAATTAATATAAAAATGAATTCACAATTACTTTTGTTTAAGACTCAGAAGCTAGTACCATGCAAAGTATATTCCATGGCCACTCAAGATGTTAGCCTTCACACAGTTAAAAACTATCAATGTATAATGATAAAGAGCAATATTCAAAGAAAGGTCAACCTGTAGCATTGTACCACTGTAAACAAATGCTGTTTTGTGGATAACCCATAGTCACAAAATGGGAAAGCACAACTAGTTTACTCAGGAGACACTGTGGAAGACTGGGATTTTTTGTTTGAAAACACCAATAATTAATTGCTAATTAAGAAAGCCAATGGTAAAAGAAGATCTTTTGATTTTCTTAGATGGAATTGTAAAAATCATTCCTCTTTTTGTCTGCTTTTCTAGTAACTTTCTAGTGTTGGCAAGGATAATGGGTGTTTACAACTGAGAGTTATTTAAAAAGTTATTCAACAGAAACAACACAATGTAACTGCTGTATCTTCATGCATATTTAAAATTTTGTAAGTGTTATAAAGTTCAGTTCTTAAGACACACATCTTCTACATCTTTTAACTGATGCCAAAATTATCTATAGAATCTGTAGGTAACTTCCAAATTTCTTAATTAAAAATACTTGTAATCATCAATATTTAAAATAAACAAAGTAAACAATGTAAAAGTTAGTGATTTAATATCTACCTAATATTTTTCTTGGCAAATGTTATTCCTTTAAAGATAAATCCTGAGCCCTTCTCAAAATCATCCTGCAGAAGCAAATATGTCAGGGGAAAAATTACATTGGGTCTATTTTTATTAGTCTCTTCAGTCTATCAAGTAAAATAGAGGACTTCTCAGACAAAATACAAATATCTACATAATGAAGATATGTGTAGTCTTACAAAAAAATTAGATTTTTCTAAAGAAGTGTAGTCACAGGCAATAAATAAATGCATTACAGAATTTAATTAGTTCCATATAATTCAATGACCAGCAGACATGGGGCACATTATTCGGATTGTTGAACAAAGTTCAATTGGGGTGGTAGTCAGCAGCTGGTATCAACAGCTTCAAAATGTCTGTTGAAATATGGAGACATAAACATTGTGTTGATAAGAAGAATGGGAAAGGGGCTAAAGAAATATCAAGAATTTCATGAGTATCAAAATCATTTGAATAAGAGAACAAGTTTCAAAAAATGCAAAATGGGCAAGGTACAATATAATTACAAAAAAATACAATAAGCATAAAGAAAACTAATACAAAACAGGATTTCAAAATACCACACTACATTCCTTGCTCAAAGTAAACAAATAAAATTATAAAAAATGTTTGTAAGCAAATATCCAAAGAATTTTTTTCCACCCAGCTCCTAAAAAAGTAGTATTTTGCTCAATACAGCCAAAGTTCTAAGAAAAATAGAAAGATAGTTCTTCAGTTTTAAGTAAATTGAAGCATATACCTAAAGTGGCTAAATTATTTTTCAATTTGTTTTTTCAATATTTCTGCAGCATTTCATCATTGTTAATTATATACTACAGCTTTTCGGTTTTAAGCATGCATATATTATTCCTAAACTATATCATTTTTAACACCTTTTGCTGTATGGCAAACATCATGTAAAACTATAACACAGTTGCAAACAGAACAGCACTATACTACAAAATCCCAAATCAAAGATTGAATTACCATTAACTTCCAACAGTTGGAGTGACTACTAAACTAAGCACAACCTGAAAGTATAATTTATACTGACTACTAAAGAATCACCACAGATAATGCAATGTGGAGAAAAGTTTACCTTCAGAGTAACCAACCATTTAATAAAAAATAAATGCAGTTGTAGAAATAGCAATCTATCTCACCAAAGGGCAATGATGTATTAAATAATAATGAATTTAATGCTTGAGAAAAAACAATATGTAAGTGTTAGCAAAAAAACACATTCAAATTTTAATAAATTTCCAATAACATCTGGGTTGTAGAGCCAAAATGTAACACTGTCCAATTATGACAAGAAAAAAAATTTTAAATGCCTAAAATGCTTGGATGCTTGCAAAAATTGGCTAAAAATATTGTAAATTTCTTGTGTGAATAAAGAAATTTTTTAATGAAATATGTCTTATGAAAAAAAATTTATTATTCTTTCCAATAGAAAAAGATATCCAAAAATAGGTGCACTCTGATTACAAGGAGTTCCAGAAGATGATAACTCCTAAGTTAAGCAACCTGCCTAAGTTTGAAATTTTATGGTATCACTTCTTGTGCCTCTATAAATTTTAAACCAAGGTATAGTTATAAGAATGTTGTCATATTGTTATGAAACTTTTGTGTGGTTTGTTTATGGATGAACCATGCAAAGACTTGCATGGTTAATCCATAGACCCAGAATAATACAACTACTTACCAGTGTTTTTGATTCCTTTGATAAACACAATATTGCCTGCACAAAATATGCTCTACAGAGGAACTGGTCAGCTGGAGGAATTCTCCTAAAATATTGCTTTACTGTGTCATCTGCTACATCAGCTTCACCAAGCTAAGGAAAGGAAAACCATATTTAAAAACAACTTTTTTAATTTGCTAAATTTACAAAACATGTCAAAGAAACCCAATAACATTTGTTTATTTACAAATTTGGGTGAAAGCTTGGACTTCTGAACGATTTCTTGCAGAATATATATTTTTCAGTGTTCTTTGGGGGTAAACTCCATACTGGGAATATGTTATCATCAAAGACCTTGTTTTTACGATTTAGAATGATATGATAAAAGGGAGTTATCAGTGCAATAAAAATTTTGAGCTCGCTATTTTGACTTTGCCCAAATACGACTTCTTAAACTAAAGCCAAGGGACTTGGCCTGATGTCCAGCAATTAAGCGCCAAATAAAAACAATGGTGTGAGACATTTTAATAATAATAATAATAATAATAATAATAATAATAATAATAATAATAATACATATATATATATATAAATTTATATATATATATATATATATATATTGGACCTTGCTTTAAGGGACCATAATGAAAATAAGGTCTTCATGATATGTATTATGCTACCCCTACCACGGTTTCTCTAGATTACCGTCCCGCCTGTTTGCTTCCTTCTTTTTTGTTTCTGTT
>RDPX01000059.1:3126675-3144959 GCA_003991215.1 Morbakka virulenta | reverse complement strand
TTTTTTGTTAGTGGCGAATAAATACATACATACATACTTAAACTCGAGGGTAGACTGTCATTGCAGTGCAAAATAAGTACACAATACTTTACAACTGCTTTCTTACTTACTTCTAAAGCTGCCTCTGCCAGTATAATGTATACATCTGGTCCAATAGCATCTGAAGAGTCGGTAACTTGACGACCTTGTTTCAATTTGTTGTACGCTTCTTTGAGAAGGTTTGTATCTTTGTTAGCAAGAGCCTGATTAATCAATTTCCTTACAGTTTCGTCCATGTTCATATGCTGAGCTTGCTACTCAGTTTGCATAGCCAAAAATGGTGACAAGCTGATATAAATAAAACTTTTACTCCAGGGCATTATTTCAGTACAATATATCTTTGGAGTTGCATGATTTTGTCAAATAAATTGAACTCAGACAGCTTCAAAACCTCCACACTCCATTGTTTTGGTGCCCTTGTCATGAAGAATTACGGAAACCATGGCGACAGTTGAGGGAAACTTAGCCTCTCTCTGCTCTTGCATGATTGTTATCAGAGTGATATTTAATCATTTCTCTCACGTTAAATAACGTAAAATCAAAATCTTGACCAGTCACCATACTTTTCGTGTCCCCAAGCAATTTTTCTTTGTTACATTTTCAGATTGTAGGTCTCTGCTTGTAAAATACACGCACAATGCCCGTCATTTTAACCTGGCCAGCCGCCCCAGTGGTTATATCGAAAAATGACAACCCATTTTAGTGCAAGACTCAAATTATCCAGGGGCCAAATTTAAGCTTCCTACTTTGTCTGTTAAATTCATTTTTTTATCGTACCGCTCTCTTTGATTAAGAGTCCCAATGACACTTTAATAGGCATAAAACTGAAAAACATGGATTATTTTAAGTAAGGACCTGCAAAGTGCATCTTTAATAATGAACCCATACAACCCCCGTATTAAATATTTTCACGGTGATATTCGAAAACATAGCTTACATACAGCACAAAGAACCATAGAACCAAATCTGGTTGTAATGATTCTTTGTTTGTCCGTCTATCATTTGATGAATGACCGAAAGAACCCGCTTTTTGACACTGCTGGTCTTTTCAATAAACATAATTAAAAAACAGGTCCTGTTTCACCAGCACAGTTGAGAATTGCTCGGATACCAAATCCATTTTTTCGATTGAAGGTCTTCGTCCTTGATAACGTAACCTATATTTAGCACAAATCAGTAAGATACCTGGCTACCAAATTTTAGCCTTTTACACTGTCTGCTTGAATATAATTTGTAATTGTAACCCTCTATCTTAGAAAATTTGCCTACATGAGCACCCTTTTCGGCTTTCGCGGCTGCCCTGTAGCTACGTTATAAAATAAGATAGTTTGTCTGTTTTGCAGGGTTTCAGATTACCTTGGGACTAAATTTAAGCTTTGCCTGGTGTGCCATTCCATTGAGACTACACACACACACACCCCACTCCACACCGCCAGCACGCACACACGCACAATAAGACTTCGAATATTTAAAATATAGATGATCTTACAGTAGCAAGCTGACATCCTCGAGAATTAAGATGAATGTTGACAAACAAAGAGCTTTAGTAAAGAAAGAAGAGATAAAAACTGCACCAATCTGGTACTCTTCTTTTCTTTCCTCTTTATGAAGTGCCTTTACTGAGAAGATGTTTGACAAATCGTATTTGGCTACTGTGATCCATCTTCGGGAAAGTTCCAGATGAATAAGGGGCCAGTTTTGCAGTTTGTAGATAAGTGTACCCCAGTCGACTCCAGTCAAGTCTTCCGTTTATTTTTCCTCTAAAGCATAAGTTTTTTATAAGGAATCCTAATTATCATTTTTGGTGGCCTTAACTAACTCCAACCCTACTCTGATTTGATGTAGAATTTATCATTTTTGATCTTATCGGCATATGAAATCTTTAACTTCCTTTGATAAAAATACCTTTCTGCAACTTAAAGATTACGACCACCTTCTGATGTTAGGGTTCCGGATTCACACCCATATAACCAAGTTGCAAAGATGAATGCCTTGAGTATTTTAGTTTTAACTTAGATGTTGATTTAATTTTCAGTAAGAGAAGGACGAAGTTTAGTGAAGACAACTTTGGCTATAGAGATTTTTCTTTGAATTCTTTCCTTGCATCAGANAAAACTGCACCAATCTGGTACTCTTCTTTTCTTTCCTCTTTATGAAGTGCCTTTACTGAGAAGATGTTTGACAAATCGTATTTGGCTACTGTGATCCATCTTCGGGAAAGTTCCAGATGAATAAGGGGCCAGTTTTGCAGTTTGTAGATAAGTGTACCCCAGTCGACTCCAGTCAAGTCTTCCGTTTATTTTTCCTCTAAAGCATAAGTTTTTTATAAGGAATCCTAATTATCATTTTTGGTGGCCTTAACTAACTCCAACCCTACTCTGATTTGATGTAGAATTTATCATTTTTGCCCAAACCTGTTGCTATATTTACCTATTTGGCTAACCAAATAGGTAAATATAGCAACAGGTCTTCAGAAAATAGCAAAGCAACTAAACTAATATAATTTCAAACTTTTTCACAAAACAGAAGCAGATCCTCTGCCCAAACAGACATAGTTTCCTCCATACCGAATCTATTGTCAAAGAAATATCAGAAAAGTTTGGAAAAAAGCATAATCATACAAGGATACCATATTTCTCTTTGAAACATGCATATCAAAAAGTCTCAAAAAAGCGATGGATTTCCTATTGAATTTTGTGGAGACTTCTGAGAGATGATAAGCTCAGATTTGATGAGAGCATTTGTTAGTGTATGCTAATATTCCTTGTCAGAGGACATGAAAAGGACACTAATTAAGCTCTTCTATAAAAAAGTCGTTGTCCTTCTCAGCTTCAAAATTATTTTACTCTTTAAAATAGACTACAATAACATGGTCCAGGTTTTTTATCTAGTCTGCTGCAAACGTTTTGTCTTGCAAGAATACATCCATACGAGGCATGTTGTGTAAGAGGCTGCATCTGCATGGACAATTGTCTCTTGATTCGAGACGCCATTGGCCAGACCTGCTACAAAACTGCAACTATCTATACAATAAGCATACATCAAGAAAGGCTCGTTGACGGGACAAGATGCTCTTTCTGGGAGAGAGCTCCATGCTTGTATAATCTTGGACCAAGCTTCTGCCAAAGATTAACACCACACAGCAGTAAACAGGTAACATTTGCTGTAAAAAACGTGGTATTTTAATGTTTATAAGATTCCGAAAAATATTTTTTATGCTGCAAAAGAGTCTAATTTGTAAAACCTTGTAAAAACTGTTGTCTGAGACAAAAGACAAGTTTCTTTTTCTGTCAACTCAATTTTTTTACTTCCTAACCTTTCACTATATTTTATCCTTTTTGTAACAAACTCATTGAATATACTCAATAAATAAAACTCCAACTTATTAAACAACATGAAAATGGTATAAAAATGAATGTTACTGTTTTTCAAGTGTACAGACATTTGTAAAAACTACATTCTATCGTACCAAGACCCGACCGATATCCGTGTTGAGATTCAGGATATACATCAGTTAAAACGAATTGCAGCCTTTGCAGTAAAATATCATCTAGAACTTTTCCAACTACACTTAACAACGAGATGCCTCGATAATTACCACAATCAGTACATTCTCCTTTTCTAAATTGTATGAAGGGATTCGGATTGATAAGGTCTGCTGACAAGACTTATGTGGTCCAAATGATTGTAAGAAGTGCAAATAGAAACTTCTTTAGAGCTTGACCACCGAAAACAAAAACTTCTGCAAAAATACCGTCCGGTCCAGGACTCTTCCCAAGTTTCGTATTTTTTAAAGCTCTATCAAGTTCACTTTCTGTAATCGGATGATCGAGTTCCTCCTTAACTACGAATTGATCGAGCTCAGCAAGAACGCTTTCATCAGTTTCTGAGTTGATATTGAGAAGATCAGAAAAATGTTCAACCCACCTGTCTTTGATCTCGTCTGGTGTAGTGAGTAAGTGGCCATTTTTTATCATATTTGGTGAGTATTTTTGGACTTTGGACCGTAAACCTCACAAATCGTTGCATGGAACCCACGTTGGTTCTTCTGAAGATGAAATATTTCAGCTTGTTTAGCTTTCCTTGTGAACCAGTCGTTTTTCATTCACCTTATCCTCTTTTGAATCTCTCTGCGGTTAAGATTTTTGTTTTTCAACAAATTTTGGATCTCAGTGTCGTTTTCACCAAACCAGTCAGCATTACGTTTTTGTCTCTTTTCAAATGTGTTATTTATGGCATCTTTGAGAGTTGTTTTAAAAGATTCTCAGGTATTAGGACAGTCAGGAAGTTTATCATTGAGATAATTTTGAAGATAATCGATCTTTTCAGGTGTCATTGTTGTCCTGGGCTTTACAGGTGGCTTCTCTCCTCTCCTTTTCCTTTTCAAGGAGAAGGAGCACTTACAAACGATCAGCCTGTGGTCGGTGAAACAATCAGCTTCAATATTTATTTTGACAACATCTATTGCTAGCTTTGAAGATTTATTAGCAATGACATGGTCCAGTTGATGCCAATGCTTTGAACTGAGATGTTGCCATGTTGATTTCAATTGAGCACGGAGATGAAACATCGATCCCATTACTGTGAAATGGTCTTGCGTACAGAATTCGAGAAGCATTAAACCGTTCGAGTTCATATTTCCGATACCGTGTTTACCCATGACGCAGGGCCACAATACCCAGTCACTGCCAACAAGGGTATTTAAATCACCAAGAACGATGATGCGATCCTGTTTATCTGTATTTTCCTCTGCGTTTAGAGACTCATAAAAATGTTCTTTTTCTTGGTCAGGCCGTTGCATAATAGGGCCATATACACTTACGAGTTTGAGGAATCCATCTGATTTCAGCTGGAGTTGCAGTACCATAATCCTCTCTGAGACAGGTTTCAGATCGAGGGTAACATTTTATAGCCTGTTGGAGACTGCGATCCCAACACCAGCTTCTTTCTTGTTCCCTCCATTCTAATACATGATGTGATCTCTTTCTACAATATTGCCGATTCCTTCACGTCTTACCTCGTTAAGGGCACATATATCGATATTTGCTGTTGCAAGTTCTCTGGAAATGAAAATATATAAGCTTGTAAAATTTTGTTGGAGAATCAAGAAAGTAACAGGCTGCTATTGCACCATAATTGATTATATTAATGGGTCTCTTTGTTTTTCTAAATACAGTTGCTTCATCAGTGTCACAGCGTTTGTGCAACTGCTTAATAATACCAAAGAAGCATTTCAATTGAGTTATCATTCTAGTCCCGTTTTAGCAAGTTTACTGTCATTTCTGTTATTTCATATTATTTAAATGCGAATAGATTTGGGTCTTTTAGGGTACGGCTTATCTTATGAAGTTGCTTCATAATCATAGAACTTACCTTGCACCCGAACAAGTATTTCACAATTTCATGCAACCTTTGAGGCCTGGCGCCTTTATCCTTTACTCTCCATCAGTAATGATAATTTCGTCTTTTGGGAGAGTCTGGATCACTTTAAAGCTATCGAAAGTGCCTTCATGAGTCTGTCCTCCAACCATCTACCTTTAGCCAAGTCACCTGCGATTACCAGTTAATAAGATCACAAGGAAAAGTTCAACCAAAAACACCCTTGCAGTTTTATCAACCCGTGCAAAAGTGAAATTGGTATAGTTAGTAAAAGTATCCTAGATTGCATCAACTCGGACCTTCGACGTAAACTATTGGTAAATCAGTGGAAGAACACAGACGCGGTTTTAGAATGGTATTCATCCAGTAAAAACAAATCGTCGTGTACTTTGGTTCAAATGGACATCACGGAGTTCAATCCATTCACAATCAAGGATATCTTATATAAAGGCTTGAAGTTTGCCAAAGCACACACAACCATCACAGCCTATGACATTAGAACTATCCTTCACTGCCAGAAATAGCTATTGTTTTTCAATGATGATGAGTGGAAGAAAAAAGCCTCACACGACCCGTTTGATATAACAATAGGTAGCTTCGATGGAGCTGAGATCTGTGAGTTAGTTGGTATATTCATTCTAAACAAGCTCTCAACGATTGTCAACAAAGACACAGGACTATAACGTGACAATGGTTTATTGGTGTTACGCAATTCAACCAAGAGAACTGCTGACATCAGACAAAAAGAAATCATTAAGATATTCAAGAACATTGGATTTAATATTGAAATTAACGCTAACCTGAAAATGGTTGACTTTATGGATATTACCTTAGATTTGACCACCGGCACTTTCAGCAATTTCCTATTTCTACAAACGATAGACTGGCAAAAACTCTTCGAATCAAGCAATTTTTGATCAGGCAAAAGCAGAATACGAAGATGCTCTCCGTAGCAGTGATTACCGTAAGCAGAATCTATTCTACAAAAAACCTGAAAAACGCGGGCACGGCAAGAGGAATAGGAAAAGAAACATCATATGGTTCCACCCGCCCTTCAATAAGGATGTATCAACCAATGTTGCGAAATCGTTCTTGAATCTCATTGATAAACACTTTACGAAAGAAAACAACCTGCGAAAAAATTTTAATCCGATCAATGTAAAAGTCATATAGTTGTACCGAAAACATGCCATTATCAATTCTCACAACAAGAAAATTACGTCACGTGCTACAGCAGAAATCCTTCCGTGCAATTGCGGAATCAAAGAAAATTGTCCACTGAAAGGGAAGTGCAGAATATCATCCGTAATTTACCAATGCCAGAAAGCGAAAGAACAAAACCCAAACTTTGTTTTGAACCAATTAAAAACCGAAATCGATTTACACAACTTTGGAATAAAAGCAAGAAACCGTGAGCATTGGAGGATTGTGACAAGCTCAGTCGTGCAAGCGGCTTATTCCGACCCAGCGACGTATAACCCAAATACTGGGAACGGTGACGGTATATAACGTATCGCTGAAGAGGAGAGCAAGTGTTGTTGTTGTTAAAGACACACCACCAAATCAACCAACAAAATGCTACATTGGGCTGACCGAAAAAGAGTTTAAACGATTCAATGGTAACAAGCAGTCATTCAACAACGAAAAGTACGCTTCGACGTATGTTTGGAGTTTAAAAGAGCAGAATTTCAAACCTTCGTTTGATTGGTCAATGGTAAAACGTGTCAAGGCATATTCTAACTTAACAAAAACATGCTCAATCTGCCTCCAAAAGAAACTGGAAACCCTTAGTTACGTAAATGAAACTGAATTGCTAAACAAACGAACCGAAATTGTTTCTAAATATCGCCATATGAATAAATATACCCTGTCAAATTTCAAATCAAGACTGACAATAGATAATGAGTTTCTACTGCCTATTTTCTGATTTGTAGTTGCAGGCTTCATGATTCTTTTGTTATTAACAGTTGCTTTTCAGAAGATCTGGTTACACAATATTTGTATAACATCTCTGCAGAAAATTTTCAAGTGAGGATTTATATACAGCTGAGGATTGTGACAGGAAGCTCTGAGCACTGTAAAGTAAGAGTTTTCCTTACTCGTATATCTGTTTTTTATACATACATACATACATACATACATACATACATACATACCATACATACAAAGACAGGCATGCTGGTCGATCTATATTTCCTCCTCCTCTTTTATGTTGTTGAGCACTACTTCTGAGTGTCTGCATATACAACAAAGAGATTCCAGGCGGAACTGATGAACAGCAAAACACGAGTTTTCAAATCGAACTATATATATGTATATTGTGTGTTCTATACCATCACCGAGGTTGGTGGTGAATTGGTCATAACCTGTTTTCCCTTTTGTTTCGGCGAAAATCAGAAAAAAATTGTGGTTACTGGAGAGGCCAACCACAATTACTTGAGAAGTTTTGTTTAATTCCAATAATCATACTATTCATCCATTTGAAGTAGTTAGTCGTTGCTATACAGAATGGACTCGCGGAGAGTATAAATTTAATGAGGTATTGTTTCCAAGGATAAACAAAAAGACAATGGTTAATTACTTGTTAGGCCTACAACATCTGGTAACAAACGTTTTTTAGTTTATGCAACAAAATACCTAGCAACACCTTTTATCATATTTTGTAAGCAGCTATATATAAATTATGTGCAAGAGAGAGGGGGAAGAGAGAGAGAGAGAGAGAGAGAGAGAGAGAGAGAGAGAGAGTTTTTTAGTGGGACTAAAAACAGACAACCCTCCAACTAATAGTGACCCAATTTGTCTAATACAACTTCAACGGGGGTGTAGTTCTCTGTATGACCCTGTTTTAATGCTCTTTCATCCCCGACGGGTCCTCTCCCATTTAAAAGTGACTTTCATCCTTCATCAAAAACTCACTAAGAAAGGAGATGTGAATTGGTGTCAATCTTAGGACCAAGGCTTTTCAAAAACGGGTGGATTTTCCCCCTTAGTCAATGATTTTAGAAAAAAGTACCCTTTATAGAAGAAAATATTCCAAGGAACTTATTTAGCTGACAGCATATAACTTGTAGAAGACACTTGCATTTGAAAATTAAAGTGGAATATCAGGGACAAGGAGTAAATTTAAAAGTTCAGGGTAGGTGAAAAGGAACTTTTATCAAATACTGTTAGTTAGGATGAGCTCTAATTTTAATATAGGAGTGCACACACCAGGCTTTTATAATGTAAATTACTCATTATTTCCTTCCTTCTTTTATCCATTTATCTCTTTATGTATAACACCGTAACCTCATTCACTTTCTAATTAAACTTTACCACTTTTTTATTTAACCTTTGGAGCCACTTTCGTCTCTGTATTTCCTTTTTTGTGACTGTTGGTGTTTTCATAACAGCAAAGAAATCTACTCCTGTGAAATTCGAACTACTCCCCATACAATTGAGATCAGAAAAATATGTATAAGCCAAGGAAAAATCACTTTGGATCCCTCCAAAACCAGGAGTATATTTATTGGGTTTCCATCCTCAATTTTTCTTTGTTTAAAGCAAAGCCAATAATTTTTTAAAACAGTTTGTTTCTCTCGAGTCAGCAATGAATTTGTTCTGGAAGACCTACAGCAACTCTTCACGTCGTTGGGGTTAAAAATAATGAATTGTTTTGTAAAGTTTTAACGGTCAAACTTGTGATAGCTGATTCCAGAATAGTTTCCTATGCAAAATTTGAAAATCATACTCATTTTGTTTAATCAGGTCAAGTTACTGAGATACGAGGCTGTAAAATAATTGTTATTAACGCACTTTAGTTCTATTTATTACCTTTTTGATTTAGTGTTTCACAAAAAGCTGGCATTTTATCTAAGAAACTTAAAAAAAAAGATAATACGTTACACAAAAGCTAATCATGGATGACGAGTCATTTTAGTGATTTTCTCCTGTGCTGAGTAGTACCATCTCGTTTCGAACACCAACAGTAGGCCACAAGAAAGTTTACATCCCACCGGCCTTGGTAGTATTCTTCCATGACACGAATGTCCTGGTGGAAACGCCCTCACTAAAGTCTCCACAGTTGTGAGGGAAATACTCCAAGTGTGACCTCAAAAAGTGCATTTTGACTGAAACGCGGACCCCTTATTTTTGAAAGTTCTTCAGGAGTTCGTCGACTTCCTTCTCCTATTCTGCACTCCGGTTGTTTCCAGTAAAGGTCGTAATTACTGACTGAAGCGACAGCTAAGCAGAAAGCTCAGCTGCAACCAGCGCAACATTGAACATTGAGTCCTTCATAGGTTTCCATATCTGAGGTCCATAAAATATGCTCGGATAAGTATATGCCTCGTATAAGCTTTAAAAAGCCTTAACCTTTTCAAAGCTTATCCGAGGAAACTTCTGCTGAAGGAAAGTAAGCCATCTGCCTTCCCTGTCCATTGCCTTCACAAAGCTTTTCATAAGTCCCAGAGTGATATGTAAGGGCGGAAGTAAGATCGTATTTGGTTCAACAAGTGGGCGAGACTGAACATTGTGCGAGCCAGGTTCCAACACTTGTTGAATTTTAAAATACACAAATCAGTTGAAAAACGTTTGACGTTTGAAAAAAGTTTTGAAAAGCAGGCCAGAGTTTTTTCGTCAAAACGCACAGCTCTTTCAACTGGTTCCATGAAAATTCTAAATGTGGAAACCTGTGGAACAGTTCCCTGTGGATGATTCAAAATGGGGATACCCTGTCATTTTATGGAGTTTTCACTTGTCTCTGGCGCCACAAAACAATTGCATGTTGACGTGGATTTTTCGTTAAAACATTTTGACTGGATATTCATAAAGCAAATCACGAACAAACAGTACTTTGAACCAGCACAGGTTAAAATATATCAATATGCAGTTTGATTTGAGAAGGTATGTATCTCAGTTGCAACACGACAGTAAAATTAGCACTTAATTCACATATTGTAAAGTAGAATAATACTCCAAATAGAATCATCTTTCTGGTTTTAAGATATAAAATACAAGAAAAAAAGAAATAGTTGATAGTCACAGTTGATAATGACACGATAAGGATGACAAAATGTTTTTAATTAATAATATCAAAAGTCGTTCGTTCTGTGTGTAAAAGGAACACCTTGACCCGTTAACTTCAGAAAGTAAAAGTGAGAATAAAACTCGAGAGTTCATTTAATGAAATTCTGCTTAATCCAGGATTACGTTTCTATTTTTTCTGGTAACAAAATAAGGTAAATAGAAATGGGGTATAAAATTACTGACAATTTAATTGTGTTTTTAAAGAGAAATCAGAGTGAAGCTGCAGTGTAATTTAAGTTTTTGTTATTGTGGTTAGCGGATGTTCTCATTTCAATATTGGATGCAACAAAATGTCACAAAAGATAGGCTTCAGAAACAAAAACGACAACAGCATCAGCTCAGAAATATCTAACAACTTCTTAGCCTGATGATTCGACTCAACAGTTATATGGAAGATTTCATGTTATTTCAATAATCGATTATTTCAACGACTGGTTGAATGGTCAAGTTCAATCATTCATCTGATATATTTTATTTATCTGATGATTCATTGATACCTGATCCTGTGTGTTTTGCACAAACTTGATTTCTCACTCAGTGTTAAATTAAATGCATTGTTAAGGTCATGTTTATGTGCATTTTTCTTCCAGTAATAATTATTAAGTATGTTATCCGTAGCTGGAAACTATCGCCTGTTACCTATTTGACCGGCAGACTGCAGATTTAATTCTGAGGTCGAATGTAACAACGCATTTAATAGGATACAGATGACAGTTGCCGGCTGGCGGTCAAATTTTAAGTTGTAATTCCGTGTGTACTCAGATGGTATTGTAGATATGTTTCCGACTAGGTAGGTAGATTATATTGATTAAATAATAATTTGACAGATTTTACATGATACATATCTTTAAACAGTTGCTATCATTGATACAATCACCAACCATTATTAGCGGGTCTACTTTTAGCAAAGAAACTCTATGCTTATATTTCTTCAATCTTTTCTGTACTAACAGCAGTAATACTGCTTGTATTCCGAAACTATTTTTTTCTAACAGACTGGATGTATATCGGAAGGTTCCAAAAGATCTAACACAGCCAACTTTTACTGGAGCTGCGGGTAAGTGTGATGCATGGGGCAATATAATGACTCTCTGCCTTTGTTAAAATAAAAACCATGTGGTATAAACTGAAATGAAGTGAAGAATGAGATATTTATGTATTTACTAACTTATTTATTTATTTATCAATGGGGGCTGGTGTCCTGAATCTTTGTGGGAGGGGGTGAAGCCTAATAGGCCTATGAAAGTCATGAAACAAAGTCAGTCAAACTGCAACCATTTTCCTTGACAAAGACATGAATTGTTTATGGGTAATACTAAGTTTTCAATTTCATAAAGTTACAAAAGTGATAAAATAACTTAGTTACAAAACTTTGATGTCTGCTTACAATCTTTGGGAGCTAGAATGACATAGCAACACTAGCACTTGTCACATATTTTAGGCACCAACTCCAATTCAAAGCTTTCTTTTTCAGGAAAAATACTTGGGTTTTCTTTAATGCAGTCATTGGTCATTGATGATGTATCACAGATTTTCATCCTTACTTTAGACCTTAGTTCCTACTATCCTGTGCAGGACATTGGGCAGCAAGACTTCTTCAGTGCCTATGGTCATCAGCCACAGCTTGAGTGGTTCTGGGTGACATGCCACAAACAATCAGGTCAACCCTAAAAGTCGCTGGTATGTTCTTATGGGTCTGCCATGCTTTGTGCTTCCTTCTATTGGTTTCCATGTTGCTGTTTTTCTTGCATGTCGATCCTGTGACAATCTTAGTTTGTGACCAGCTAATCTCCATCTCCTTTGTTCTAGCACCTTGTGTAATTGTTTTTGTTCCATTTTTTCTATATACTTGTTTGTTAGTAACCTTATCTCTTCATGTTACTCCTAAAATTCTTCATAGGTTTCATGTGTGAAAAGAGGCCAACTTCCTCACCAATTTCCAAGTTGTTTTCCTAGTTTCACTTGCATGTAGTCCAGTGGAAACAACTATTGCCATGTAGAGTGTGGTCTTTGTCTTTGTGTTCATCCATCTTGATTTCCATACATGTGTCATTAATCTGAAAGTTGCTCCAGCTTTACCTAGCCTTGTGACCATATCTGTTTCCACCTTCCCCGTGTTGGTCAAATAACTTCCAAGGTATGGGAACTTGTCTACCTCTTCTAGTGGATTACCTCTGACAGTTACTTCTTGCACTTGATTGTTGTTTATTTTCATTATTTCACTCTTTCCTTCATTAATCCTCAATCCTCCTTTGGAGCTTTCAACTTGTAGCTTGTCTGTCATATCTAGGACTATGTCATCAGCAAAATTGAGATCTGTAAGATAAGCATCATGTTCCCAGGGGATTCCAAAAACTCCTTCTCCCACTTTTCTTCTCATCACAAAATCTAAACATACTATGAATAAAAAGGGGATAGTATGCATCCTTGTCTGACTCCAGAGATTAGTTCGAATTCTTCTCATTCCCAGATTTGTTTTAACCCCACAAGTTGGGTGACTATAAATGGACTTGATGATTGTAATAATCTTTTCTGGAATTCCATATATCTTCAGAATTTTCCACAGTGATGTTCTATGAATGCTGTCAAAAGCTTTATGGAAATCTACAAAATTTAAAACTACTTGAGACTGGAATTCCAAGCTTTGTTCTATGATGTTTCTCAAAATGAATAGCTGCTCATTACATGATCTGCCCTGTGTAAAACCTGCCTGTCCTTCACAAAGCTTACAGTCCACAGCAGAGTAGCTGCTTTAAAATGATCCTACTGAATACTTTGTCAGTGGTGCTTATTAGTGTTATTCCTCTCCAGTTATCATGTCTGAGAGGTGCTCTTTCTTGTGCAACTTTACTATCACTCCCCTGCTCCACTCTTCTGATACTCTGTTTTCATCCCAAATTGTGTTAAATAGATCCAGCAATGCCTCTTCCATTGTATCTCCTCCAACTTTCAAAAATTCACTGTTAATTCCATCAATTCCTGGGGCTTTTTTGTTTTTCATTCTTCCTGTGGCATTCTAACTTCTTTTCTGGTTATTGGCCCTATTTCTACATTTAACTCCCATGCTGTCATAAATTCATTCCAGTTATACAGTGTGTTTGGTGTAGGTTGGTTGAGAACTTTCTTAAAGTGCTCCATCCATCTTTGGTTTTGTTCCTCTTTGGTTGTAAGAATGCAACTGCCCTTATCTTTTGGCAGCTGTTTTGTGATTTTGAACAACTGTCGTTATGGTTTGAAGCATCCTGGGCTTCCTTTATTTTTTTCTCAAACCATGCTGTTTATCTCTTCTATGTATGTAATATACATTTGAATGTACTTGCCTTACTATATTCTTTACATCATCCCCATCAACACTCACGACAGAAGCACCACCATAGCACTGGGCAATGAATTTCCTGGGATGATTTTAATAATTAAAAGCATCCTTGACACTTTCAATGACTCACTTACCAATTGTTTATGCTCTGCAAGCCTCAAGTTGACCCATAGACCAAAAATGTTTCACTAACCTAGTCTACACTACTTATCACAGAACAAGTACATTTTGCAGGTAGCCACCACCACCACTTGTATTGCCTGAGATAATGGCTACAAAGTGCATATCCTTGATCTCTTCTCAGGTCCTTTCACATACAACATACATGTAGTAAACCAGCTTAACGTTGGGTCAAGACAACTTATAATAAATGTAGCCTAAAAGAACAAAAATATTGAATTGTTAATATTTATATCAGGGGGGATACAGTGATACTATGTATTTCTTTGGATTCTTTCCCAAGAGACCTTGAAAACAATTCAAAACAAGTTATTGGGTATACCCAATAACTTGTTTTGAATTGTTTTAGGTCCCCTTAGATACTGTTGCACCATCCAAATAATCTCTAGTAGAAGAATCCAAAAGAATTCACAAAGTCAACTATCCCTAAAAAAACACTAGGATTCCCCAAGCTTATTTTTTTGTCTTTTGCCTGTAAAACAAACTCAAAAGCTCCACAAGACTCTATGCAGTCCACAATTTTTAAGAGCACATAATGGTTGTGGCATCTTCCTCATTATGTTCACTGACCAGAGAATGTTGAGTCTCACTTACCTGCTCACCAACATTAACTTGACCCAAAAAGCAAGCCAAACACAACCATCAACATGACCATCATCTCACCATGCTTCCTGGCTTTCTGTATAAAATGTTACCAGTAATTGATCCCAATTTCCATGCATGATTGGTCACTAATAGGGTGTCCAAGTAAAATGCAGGAAAGTAGAATGCTCTTCCAAGGTTTAGATAAGCTGTAAGCCATTTGAATCTTTTCTACCTTGTAACCTGAAATTTCTACCAGAACCAGAAATGCCTGACCAGGTAGGTTTATGTATACCTATGCACTAAACTTCAACCCTTTTTTTTCAATGATTAAATATGAAATATACATAGACTTAAGGAAAAAAGCAGTATTCATTGTCAACTCAACATTTATGCTTTAAGATAATTATAAAAATTAATGCATTGGATACTCAGTTATCAGGAAGATTGAATATTTTGTAGCAATGCCTGATTAAAGAAAACACTGTGACTAATAGTCATGGGCACAAAATAACAATATAACTGATAAAAATCAAAACTACTACCACTAATAGAACAATCTTCAGTGTACATATAAAAACACAAGGCAGAGAGTTTGAAAATTGAAAACAGCTTTTTCCACCTCAATGCTGGTTCTACTGGCTGACGGTATTTGTTTTCATTGCCACAATGAGATAAGTCAAATTGAGAAAAAGGTTTGCTTGCTATTAGAATCCTTGGACTCAAAATATTAAGCCACGAAGGGGAACATTGGAGCTCAGTTTTGAGCCATCAATCTTCTTTGATATTTTGAACCAGGAACATGTTCTCTTGCATTTTTCGTAAGAGTTTGGTGGATCAGCTTGGACTCAGCCTGGACTCAGCCTGGGCATGCAGTCAGAACTTAACCTCATAAAAGATTGAGTAAAAAAGACAAGGTCAGCATTCAACAAACTCCGAGCCTTATTCATGATGTGCATTTCTTTTGTAGATTACACAGGAATGTACATCAGAAGCTGAGAGCAAGACAAGTGACAGAGAATAGTGAATTTCAATAAAAGTAAAATTTTAACAATGACCCAATATTTGCATTTATTTTGAGGGCTCCAGACCCTGCTGCCCCTATCACTGAACCACCATTGACATATATATAATTTGTTTGTGTATAAACAACAATCATGAAGAGTGTACCTTCGTTTGAAGATAAAACAGAGCATGGAAAGTACACAAGCAGAGCAATTACATTTTCTTGCAATTTCCAGTACCCATTGCATTCATCAGGCAAGTTTTAGCCACACCCAGGCACATAATAGTTTTTGCATGTGTTTATTAGCCACACGGAGAGCAGTCTGTTTCACACTCCATACTGTTAGTCACCTGTTCACTCTGTTTTAATCAAAGTATGTGGCAAGATCAACAGGTAACTAATGGAAATTGTAAAAATTAATATTTATAATATTAATATTTATAATTTATTCATGCAATGTAGAAGTAACACCAGCTGGACACAAAGCAAATAAGAAGAGATGTGAAACAGGGCAATCAATCAATCTGGGTACAGTGCCAGAATTCTGACATAGGCAGCAGCCATAACATCCTTCTCTTGGAGTGAGCACAGTGGTACTCCAACCAGTTGCATTTTGTAACGATGCCCAGTATGCAGTTCTTTGTCTTCCCCTTGATCTTTTTCCTTCTACATGGCCAGTCAGCACAACCTCAACCTCTTCAAGCTTCTCCTTCCTCATCACATGCCCTACAAATGGAATCTGCCTGTTCATGATCATCTGTAATAAACATCTATTAGTCCCTGCCTTGTGCAGAACATCCACATTGGCTATCCTGTCTGTAAAACAGGGCAGTAGAGCTTTAATTAGAAAAAAGGCAAAATCAAGTTGGGTTCTCCACCATTAAAAGTTCATATTCATGCTAACAGTGAAATCAATGACAAAGGACTTTTTGCATGTGCATTGAGTTTATCAGAAAATTTTAAATCTAAATATTTGAGATATCAAAAGTATGATGAGTTAAACAAATGAAAAAATAATGGATGCTATGACTTTACTTTTAGCTGTGTCTTCATTTTTAGATGTTTGAAAAAATGCCAATAGACTCTATCTGCTATGTAACTTTGTAAAACACACACACCACCTTTTACAGCACTATTACAGAGATGAAATGATTTTTTATAAAACAACACTACCAATTTGCTAATCATCATCATCATCTTGCAGCCTCAGCCAAGATAGAATTCACTACAACTTTCCAGTATACCCTATTGGTCATATCCATTAGAAGGCCTTCCTTGGCAATGGCAGTGTCCCTGCATATGATCTCTGGAAAGGTTTGGTTCCAAGACCTCTTGAGTGAGGATGGGTGCCTCCATAACAGAAACAATGACACAAGTTCATCTGAGGCACATGTATAATTAACATGTATAGTGCCCAGTAAACTAGGAGCATTGCCTTGGAACTAAGGTTGATAACCTAGTTAGGCCACCATATATCATTTCAATT
Organism: Morbakka virulenta; assembly: GCA_003991215.1. Classification (NCBI taxonomy): domain Eukaryota; kingdom Metazoa; phylum Cnidaria; class Cubozoa; order Carybdeida; family Carukiidae; genus Morbakka; species Morbakka virulenta. Next base: position 3,127,904 of record RDPX01000059.1, on the reverse strand, counting down.
TGCTAATTGTGTGATGCCTCCAATGTTTCCAAAGAACAGACACACTGGGTAGCCAGTTGTTTCATGGATTTGTTCTTTTAGAATTCAGACTGTTAAAGCTGAACCTACAAAGAGTAGAGAAAGCCAATACATGTTTTGTACAATTTGAACATGAATAACATCAAATTGTTTACAAATACTTGCACCTCATATGCAAATCTCAGTGTACCATTTAGTCTCAACAACATATTAGATGCTTCTGCCTGTACACAGTGATATACAAATGACATAGAAACAGAAAGTAAACACATTGGTGATAAGTCATTGAAATTACCATGCTTCATATGTACTATGAATAAAATATGTATATAATACACATAAATTTACTAATATAAACAATACTTTAACTTATTAACTATCAATAAGACATACATGTACCTCTAATGTATTATGAATTAACTCTGTTGACACCATTGTGGAAGCATTTATGAGATTGTGACATTTGCATTCTATTGCTGACCAATGGACTTTCTGTGGAGAGAAGTACAAAAGTATCAGACATGAAAATTGAGTGACAGCAATTTTTGCTATACATTAACTAAATTACTCTGAAAAGCCTGTAGCATGCTTAGTTAATAAACAGGCATGTATTATGATAATCACTGTTGACGTATCAAAGACTGACTGAAGCATCATGGGTAATAGTGATTAAAAAATTAGAACAGATTGAAGGGAACAAATGCCCGGCCAAAACAATTACTTTCATCAACAATTTGTGTAATTTTCAGAGTCAAAGCCAGTGAACTGTTTTAGTAGTTGGCCAGCAAATGCTGATATTCACAATTATTTTGATTTTGCTTTATTAGAAAATCTGTTGTGTTTTTTCTCTTGTAGTGTCAGTATGCAGTGTGCTGTTTATAGTGTTTTTAATCATATCAGAACTTACAAGTTTTCTTCAAGTAAATGTGTAAGTATTATTTTGTATTATTTTGACTTTCATTCTATTTTTACAATAGTAAATTACAGGCTACATCTAAACTCAAGTATTTCAAATATTTATATAAACAATGAAGAAACCATAAAATTTTACTTTGACTCTCTGTCCTTAGTCACATACATTATATATATATATATATATATATATATATATATATATATATATATATATATACAGAGAGAGAGAGAGAGAGAGAGAGAGAGAGAGAGAGAGAGAGAGAGAGAGAGAGAGAGAGAGAGAGAGCATAAAGAGA
>RDPX01000059.1:3087798-3103150 GCA_003991215.1 Morbakka virulenta | reverse complement strand
CAAAGCTGAAGACCCAATCCTGGCCATGAGACACGTTTACATCCCGCCAGACGTCAACCTGGTATTTACAACTGCGGTTGGTTTATTGTTCTGAGTTTTCCTTCTCATAGGACGATTGCCAACCAAGGTTTACGACCTCGTCCTGGCCGGAAAAAAGAAATAAATGGACAGACTTAACTCCGCCGGACGTCAACCCGGTATTTCAAGGTCTCAGAGTAGGCTAACAGATGCTACACCTTGCCTAAGGGTGACCTGGAGGTAGTTGTGGCAAAGGGTAACCTCATTCACCCACGTCGAAACTCCACAACCGGATGCAGTTTATCGTCATACCCAGGACGTTTATTATTATTATTATTATTATTATTATTATTATTATTATTATTATTATTATTAATGGTCTTTAACAATTATATCAGGTTTGTTCGCCCCCATTTCACGGTCAGTTTGGATATTGAAACCCCACGACACTGTTGTATTCTCATTTTCAATGATCGGAGGGGTTTCATGATCATACCAGTTTTTAGAGGATGGTAAAGAGTAGAACCGAGTTATTATTATCACACCACAAGTAGTGTTTATGTTGCAAGTATTCTTTTATTTACATAAGACATAAATTTTCTAATACAACTTAATAATTTTGATTTTGACTTTAATTGCTGGTGTGGTAGCGGGTAGGTTGTCCGTGCACTGTTATGGTTGATTGATTTAATAAAAGACCAATTGCTTACTACTCTCAAACGAATGGTCTGCTAATCGAGTCCAGACAAAACGGTCAAGAAATAGAAAATTGGAAGAAATGTATCAGATGTGTCGAATAATTAGAAAACCTGTGTCATATCCACTTTAATCGATCAAAGTTCAACTTTTTATATTTGCAGTGTGTGTTTCTGGGCGTGGGGACTATTTTTGTAGTTTTAATGTCATAACTAGTAAATGTGCAGGAGGAAGTATATTTTTGATATCAGATATTATCAACCTTGCTTCATAGGTACCAGGAAACTTTCATATATCTACACACAGCGCAGGAGAACAGGTTGTGTATTGACACATGCCAAGGCATTGTGACGTAGTAACTTAGTTTGCTTATAAATTATTTTGCATACATATAGTAAAGTAATTTGGCGTAGTGTAGATACATGTTGTTTTTTAGTTTTTTTCAGCAATTTTTTATTGATTCATTAGTGGTATTTCTTTTATTCTTTGTTGGATTCTATCTATCTGCAACAATATTCATTTCGGTATTTAAAAAAACACGCAAGCTTTTTTTGAAGTGTTTTTTATTATACATGGAGTTGCCAAGTCTGTTACACTTATAAGATGTTTGCACTCTGTTCACCCCAGGTTATTATCGAGAAGAATGCCGTTCAAACTTTCAGTAACAAAATCTTGATTGATACTATGTAGCCATTTGGCCACCACTGCACAGTTGCTTTATTCATACACAATCTCACTGATTTTACCTTTAAAATGCTCATTTATTAGTACTAGTTACACAAATTACATCCAACGTCTTGGTATTGATTTTTGACATCAAACGCATTTGTAATTATATATATATTGTTATTATTGATTGATTTATTCATTCATTATTTGCATCAACTCATTAATTTTGAAATGTGTTGTTTATTTGAAATTAAATGCTGCATAGAAATGCAACTTTAATGGTATCAGCAAAATCAGGAGGCAACAGAATACAAGTGAAAGACCAGCATGATAAGGAAATAAAGCAAGTGGAGAAGTTTTGATATCTAGGTTCAGTCATGGATTCAAGAGGAAATGTATACGAAGAAGTGCAAACTAGGATTAAGAGAGCTTGGGTCAAGTGGAGAGAAGTAAGTTGGGTTGTGTGTGATATAAGAATGACCATCAAGCTCAAGATATACAAAAGTGTAATTTGTCCAGTGTTGCTGTACGGTATTCTATTCTTTATTCGGCCTCTCCCAGATAGAACGTCGCACCAACGAGCATATCAGGCGCTTTACAAAGGTTACCAGCATCAACGAAAAAGCAAGGGAAACAAGGTTAAGATGCCTGGGGGATGTGATAAGAGGGGAAGAGGGCCATGTTCTGAAGAGTGTGTTCCAAGCAAGAGTAGAACGGAGAAGAAGTAGAGGGCGACAAAGCCTGGGATTGAATGAATGAAAAGGTGGAAAGAGACATGAACAGGAACTGGGACTGTGGGAAGAACGCGGGGAGTGGAGACGAAGGTGCCGAACCCCTGACCTGACCTAGCGTTGGACAAGGCCGAAAGAAGAAGAAGAAATGCAACTTTAATTGGCTGAGTAACTACAAAATGTTATAAGAAGGCGTACGAAACTCCTCAAGATAATCAAATATAGTCATGTTATGCAACTTTGAATTCATTTCCCATAATGAACCTCATGAAACAACCCACAATACACTAGATTTAAACGACTGTAACAAGTTAATATTGCACATATACATAGCCATTTGATTTAATTTGCCGAAGGAATCCGCAATTCCATAGTGACGGAGGTTAGAACAGATTTTTAGTTCTGTAAGAATGCCAGCTTTAAGTCAAAGCTTGTTTTTGACCTAGTTGCTAATAATTGATAACCTGGGTTCTTGTAATTTCCTCTCACAGTAGAAGTTCCATGATTGTTATTTTACTTGCCTTGTATATTAGTAGCTTTACTTATCCGTTTTTCCTGTGACAAAGATTAGTGTGCCATAAAATAGATCGTATTATGTAACAGAATCGCATCCATCGTACATTGTTGATACGTCAGTAATTACTAAAGAAGTCCAACATCATAAAGACTAACTTGCCTCTTGTACGTAGCAGATTTAATTATCTTCTTACCTTTTCTAACTGTTGATCAAAAGCTTCTACTGAGACCAGTGCATATTAGAAATGTGAAATATAAGGTGAATTTTTTATTTTCCGTAGCCGGAACACCCTGACATGACGCATATTGTTAATAGTTTAGAATTTGGTGATACCATGACGGTGAGAAATTTATGGTTTTATTAATTATAACCAAGTTGACCACTCTTCTAATAATCTCCTCTCAAGTAGTAATGCATTTTTCGTTAATTTTTGTCATTGATATTGGTACCTATGATTAAACGTTTTTATTTGGAAAAATTATAGATATTTTTAGTTTGATTTTTCTCTTTTGTCATACATATCGTTTTCTCAGGTTTTATAAACGACTGTATTATTCTTTGCTGTTCCCCATTGTTTGTACATTTGTACCGTTTACTTTGTTTACTACTGAACTAGCTATTAATTAGCTGATTTATTTACTTGTTATATTGTCTTTTCAACAGCTTTTTTTATGGTATTATTGATGCCTTGTTACCCCAAAATAGACCCAGACCCCTCTAGGCATCATCATCCAGCAAAATTGAAATACAGAATAATCCTGTACTTCAGTGTCCGTTTCAAAAAACTCCATTGGCAAAAGTTAGTTTATCCAATTGCTTTCCCTGAGTAAGTTTTTTTGGCATTGTTTTTTAAAAGTAATGTGATATCCCTCAAAAGATTTTTTCCGTAGTTCTTTTAAACTGTGCTGGTCCTGCATTCTCAGCAAGAAGCCATGGCCATCAGCACATTAGCAGCTTGAGAATGCAAAATACAATTCTTTTTTGTAGACTTCTAAAGTGTTATTTTTGATTTCCCTTACCGTGTCGTTTTCTAAGACCAAAGGCCTAAATTGACAAATTGCATTGAAGGATGTTACCAAATATCATGAAATAACTTTTGTAAAAATATTGTGTTTGCTTCGCATTACGAAGCTTTCATTTTGTTTTTTAAGAGAAGTTCTTACACGTCATGTTCAATCTCGCACTTGCTTACGCTATACTGCTGTATGGCAGTAAGGAATTGTTGGAAGTAGATAGTTAAATATTATTAAAAGAAATTAAGAGGATAACTGTAATAAAATATAATCTCAACCACAGCAGGTAAACAGAAAGCTGTTTGAGTGACGTAGTGAAAACATTCCGCTTTGGCACATTTATCTGCGGTATTATAAGTGAGATAATAATAATTGTAATAATCTGTTGGTCCTATTGGGTTAAGGCTATGTATTAATTGATCATAGTAGATAACTGAGTTGGGTTGAGCTCCTGATATGTTAAATATTGCTGTTTGGTTAATCTTTGGTTAAGGCACACATTGGCTGTACACAATTCTTCTGTCGCCTTCGATTATGGCATTAATAACCCAAGCGCTGGTTTAAATGTAATAGATTTAAGCTTTTTCAGCCCATTCGATTTAACTTTAAAAACACATCCTACAATAGGTCAGAATCTTTGTAGTACTTTTCATACAACTTACTCTTTCACAAAACCTGCCAAAGTTCATTTTTGAACTCAAACAAACAGAAGTAGTTAAGATTCTTTATACAGATACCATGTTTCGAGAAACATCTGCAAGTTTTCTTATAACAAATGCCTTAATAACGTAATTCATTAGGAAGAAAAAGACCCATGACAAGATTCCACTTTATTGGCCGAAAATTCGAGCAAGGGGGTGGTTATTTTTCATTTTGGGCCGTTAACGATAGATATAATTTTAAATAGTTTAAGCACCATGTCGCCTTGTCGGAGGTATACCCTTGAATAGGTCTTTACCTCACTTTTTTGTAGGGATGATTTGACAGCTGGAACATTGGTATCCGTTAGTTTCATAAATTTTGTTCCCAAATTTTTGTTGTGTAGGAAAAACAAGTTCCAGGAGCATTCACAGCATTAAAAAACCTAAACAAAATGGATGCAAATGGTATGATTGCGGAACAATTTTTGAATTTTACATTAACGTTCCGAAAATCATAAACCTTTTTACATTTTCTTCCGTCTTGATTTCCTTGGTTGCTTTTCTTATCTTATGACACACCATGCTAATCCAGAAAGTATTAATAGATTAAGATTCGTACGATCTTGTACTATCTGTTTATTCTGGCAGTATGTTTGTAGTCAATTAGAATATTTTGTTGCCTTTGAACTGTTTTGGTATCAGAGCTGCCACAGAGAGAGTGTGTGTGTGTGTGTGTGTGTGTGTGTGTGTGTGTGTGTGTGTGTGTGTGTGTGTGTGTGTGAGTAAGTGAGTGAGTGACAGATGGAAAAGAGTGAACACGAAATAAAGCAGACATTGTTAAACAACTGCTATCTTTTAAGTTATTGAGACAGTAAATGATTGTAACTCATGCAAATGCCAAAACACGAAAGACTGGCGAACTAAATTTTGACAGAATACGGCAAAGACAGAAAAGAAAATGGAAAAGCACATTGTACTTCGATATTGTACAAAGTGCTTTTAATGCAAGTATCAAATTTAAAGTCAGACAATAATTGTTTTGACTATTGTCATTTTTTATGAGGATACTGTCGTAGCACTTAGAGTGAGTGTTAAAATAGGTAGAAAATTGGATGTGGCTAATAATATCACTTACGAGCGAATAAATAGGACAGAAAATAACATTTGAGCTAAATGCCCACCCCACCGTGAGTGAAGTAGCTTTTTATCTTGTAGTTTTTCGAATGCCTGATGTGCAATTTTCTGAATTTTGTGTACGGATGCTGAATCGAAAATATTAGCCTTTAACTAATTGTTTTTATATTTTATGTGTTATTATATATATATTATTATATTATATATATTATTATATATTTTACATATATTTCTTATATTATTGTTTTGTATTATATTTAATTGATAGCTTTAGCTGATTGTTTTTACTTAAATTCGTTCTGATACTAAAATAATTATAATTGCTTTTGTAGCACTTTCATCACACGACTATATTACAAAAATCGTTTCAACAACGTACGAGAAAATGGATGGAACGACACGAAACACATTCCAGTATACATGGGCACACAAGGTACACTTTGCTGAATAGGTACTTGGTTACCTACTTTATTTTTCATTAATACAAAATATTGCTGCCTTGCACTCACCCAGCTTTGAATGCCACACAAGTATTATCACATTACAACTAGGATCCCCCCCCCTTCCCCCGCGCTTTATTGAAGAACATTTAAGACGACTTTTTGAAAACCAAGTTTATTAATCAAAAATATATGTTTTGAAAATACCTATTAGGTTACACAGAAATGCCCGTTTTCATTGTCAAGAAATCCCTGCCTGACAGTATATCAGACGGGCCATGCTTGGCAACATTTTAGCGAAAGAATCGTTTGTTTCACCTTTGGTCAAGGACCTTTTTGACAACTACATAATTTGACAGCTCACACAATGTGCACCCCATATAGTGTGCATTCAAGATGGCGTTTTAATGCATACCAGATCGCAGTAACAGATTTGATGTTTAATTATACAGTAGTAGCCGAGTAATCGACCATCTGATTACCAGAGCACCGGCCACTCCCCTTGATGTACTGTGCCGTAATAATTATAAAAAGTATGAAAAAATATATCAAAAGAAAATTAGTAACCCTTAGCACTTAAGTAGCCGTTAACCTCGATAAGGGTGGAACTTTATAAAAACACAGAAGGGCCAAGAAGACTATTGCATAGGTTATATACAGTTTGTGAAGAAACAGAATCAAAAATTGAAATTTACATTTAAGTTAAAAACGGAAAGAAACTTTGTTAAACAACAGGTTATGCTCCATACCTTGTAAATTAATACTTGAAAAATTAATTTAAATTTATCACTCGCTAGAAATTTGCATTTGTAATAATACAGGGGAGGACAGTGCAGAGGAGTTGGGTCTTCCCCAACATCAACTGAAGCCAAAACCTGACGATAGTTTGCACCGACTTTTTGAAATCGTACTTAACTCATCAGATTATAGTTAAATGGTGCTAATTCTTTTGGCTTACAATTACTTTAAGAGTAGAATAGAAAATTGGGGGAAGTGATTTTATTTGATAAATTTTCTATTACCTCATCCTCATTACCAGTTATTACCCATATTATAAACCTTAAAGTTTTGCAATCTTCTGTAACACGATAGAATAGACAGAGCTTCAATTTTGTGACCATGAATGGCGCCTAGGAACAAAAGTCTGCTTAATTCACATTCGGCACCAAACATTTTGTATTCATCCCTTAGGGCAACACTGTTTACTACCATGTAGTTACTTTGTTAACTTTGACCGTCTTTAGGAAAACTTTTTTGTTATCATAAGGGGACTTGATTGATGCTGTGAAGGAGCTCTTTTTTCTCTAAGAGGCAGGCTGAGTAAATATATTATGTCAAAATATTATTTATACAATGAGTATTGTAATATATGTATGTAATGAGTATTATTTGTGCTTTCTATATGCCACTATATTTTGTTCGGCATTGTCAAGATTTAAATGGTATGACTGAGTTATTGTTGTATTAAAAATGACATATTAGACACATGAAAGAAATATTTCAAAACCCTGGTGAATAAGAAAATCCCAGGGGTGAGAGCGAGACATCATGGTGACAGAAAAAGCCAAATGATTTGAGGAACATCCTGATACCCATCTACAAAAACAAGGATGACGTCCAATATTGCTGTAATTACAGAGGCATAAAGTTGATTAGTCGCACTTTGAAGTTTTGGGAAAGGGTTGTAGATATTAGGATAAAGTCGGAAATAGAAATCAATAAAGACCAATTTGGCTTCATGCCCAAGCGAAGCCATTTTTGCTTTGCGTATTACGGCTGAGAACTATCGTGAGGGGCAAAAAGATCTGCTCTGTTTGTTTATTGATCTAGAGAATGCATACCGTCGTTTACCAAGTTCGGAAGTCTGGTATTGCTTGATACAAAAAAGGGGTAATTGAAAAGTATGTCATATGTGTACAGGATATGTACATAGGTTGGGAAACAGTGATCAAGTGTGCAGCGGGAAGGACCAAACTCTTCAAAGTTGATGTTGGTCTACATCAACGTTCGGGTTTATGCCCTCTGCTTTTCGCAATAGTTTTAGATAAGCAGAGAGCGGGGGTGAGAAGAGAGAGCTCAGCCAACACGGTGTTTACCGGTACTGGTCAACGAGGAAAAGGTGAAGCAAGGAAAAGAACTGGGGGAAGCAAAGAGATGGAGAAAATTGCTGGAGAAAAAGGGTCTGATGGTAGGTGGATCAAAGATCAACCACGTGTTTTGATCAACAAGAAAGTGAAGCCACCCCTGATAAAAACAGGTGAAGATGAGGTACCCGAAAAGCAAGAGTTCAAATACCTGGGTTAAACGATACATCGCCATGATGGGAGTGATAAAGAGGTGAGAAAGAAGATGCAATCTGGATGATGTAATTGGAAGAAAGTGACTGGAGTGCCTTGGAACCGAAGAGTGCCGGTGTTGATCGAGGGGAAAGTGTCATGTCCGTGGTCAAGCCGGCCTTGATGTATGGAAACCAAAATGATTGTAGCAGAGATGTGCATGCTGCGGTGATCACTGGAGGTGGCCAGACGGAACATGATCAGGATTGAGATGATTAGAGAGGTCATTGGGGTTGGGGAGATCTCAAGAAAGTTCCTTTAGGCCAGGTTGACGTGGTTTAAGCATGTGGAGAGGAAAGACTAAGAGTATTGGGTATAAGGGTACCCGGTACGAGACGGAGAGGAAGAGTGAAGAGAAGATGGTACGATTGTGTAAACGAAGATACACGAACGTTGCAAGTGGAGCGTGATTTGTGCCCCGTAGAGGGGGAAGATTCGCTGTGGTAACCCATGAACTGGGAGCAGCCGAAAATAAAAGAAGACTGAGTTATTGTTTGGTCCTGTTTGTCTTTAAATGTAAGCTGCGAATAATTAGTTTTATCTGCAACATATGCACTGCACTGTACCACGGTTGATTAACAAATTCCCAATGTCTAACACGCCGTGTATTATTATAATTAGTCATAGATACTTTGGTTTGTATTTCAATTGCATTCATTTTGTTGAGTAAATATTTTTTTCCCCGTCATTTTTAGGATTATATTTCATTCGGGCATGGTCATGCAATAATACCTGGTAAGTGGGATTAAAGTGTTCCTATGTTTGTACGCCATTTGACACCAGGTACAGCAGTATCTTTACACTTAAAAGCTATTAAGAGGTCTTTGGTAGGGTGTAAAAGAACGAGACAAGACGCTTAGGGTTCAAGTTGTAATTTTATGTGTAAATAACCAATTGCAAGTCTAAAATAAATTACTTGGAGGTATATTCGCAAGATTTTTAAGCTGTATTTTTATCCTAGTGCAGATGGTTATCGATACCACTCCTCTACGATATCTAGTCGCATGTTTTTATGCTAAGCAGAAGTAAGCCGAGATTTAGTTTTACATTGCTATCGCTTGATGTTAACAGATAAACAAAAGAACGAAGGCAACTTGAATGGAACGAGAAAAAATTAGTAGAAATCTTGTGATTTTGTATTCTATAACTACGTTTTGGATGAAAAGGTGATAGGATGCATTGTTTGAAAATCGAAAAGCTTGCTATGAGTTAGGTTACAGATGACAAAAAGTTAATAATATCGCCACATTTCCAATGATATAGTGGCCTTTGTATAGTGCTCCAAGTACCTGTTCTTAATGACGCGGTGGTTACCAGTGTTTACCAGGAAAGAATAGTGTTAACTTTTAAAACTAAAACTAAAGAATTTTGAACTAAAACGTAAGCACTGATTTTCAATTTTTAGACATGTATCTTTAGAGATCGAAAAGCTTTTTCCTAATTCATGTAACACATACAATTTTGAAAATTACTTTGCCTTTAATAAAATTTGAAAATTTTTGAGTTTGGTCCGTAGGTATAATTATGGTTCATATTTACATTTCTCTAAACTTTAATAGAAACAAGGCGACCACAGTCTATATTATGCTGGGAAAATATAGCATTTATGCTTTTTCATATGGTACTTGCATCAAGAGCACAAGAACGACGAAAGTCGAGCAGCTATTTTTCTCCATTAAGATTCTATAAAACCTGCTTTGGTTTATCGATAATAACTAAGGGAATGATTTTGCATTGGTGGGAGTTTCATTCCATTTCAAATATAGGGCTTTTGGTGGTGGTGCAGTTAAGGTACTTGGAAGCGAACCAAAGAATCATTCCTTAGGTAGTAAAGAAGAATAAAAAAGGCAAATTGGCCACTCCTACGGGTAGATATGGCTCTACTTCTCTGATCACTCACCTTGATACCATAAGGACTTGAACAAACCTGCGTAAACTGATTGAATAGGATATAACATATAACTTTGCTGATGAATTGAGCAATCATGTGAGTAGCCAGGAAATTCCCTACGAGATATTTTGGTCAGAAGCAATTGTTGTGTTGTTACTCCACTTTTCATGTCAGTGTTTTTTTTAAGCTTTGTACATTAGACTGATTTTTACATACATTCTAGTATGTCACTTAAATAGAAATAACACGACTTTGTTATTATATTTTATTATTCCAGCTATTTGGTTTCGCTACGATTTTAGTCCAATAACGGTCAAATATAAAGAGGAAAGGAAGCCTTTGTACCATTTTATCACCACGGTAAGTAATCTCAATGAAAAGTTTAAGTTTTCCTGAAACGTTAGGACATATCATATGGACATATGATCATGGAGAAAAAAGAGTTGATGGAGCGTTGGGCAGAGTATGTTGACGAGTTGTTCATGGATGAAAGGGGAGGAAAACCAACCATCAGGAAGGTTATTGAAGGCCCTAGAATTCTATCATGTGAAGTGAAAGCGGCAATTAAGAAGATGAAGGCGAATAAAGCCATGGGTCCAGATGGAATCTGCATTGAGATGATAAAGGCACTCGAGGAATTTGGAATAAACAAAGTCACCGAACTACTCAACGATATATATGACAGCGGAGAAATCCCTTCGGATTTAACAAAATCTGTATTCATCGCCCTGCCCAAGAAACCAGGGGCTACCGAGTGCGAGCTCCACCGAACCATCAGTCTAATGAGTCATATAACTAAGATACTTATGCGAGTCATAATGGCAAGAGCAAGGAGAGCAATGAGGCCAGAGATAGGGAAACAGCAATTTGGTTTTGTCCAAGATGCTGGAACAAGAAACGCTATATTTGTGATGAGGATGCTGTCGGAACGAGCCATCGAAATGCAGAGGGATCTATACCTGTGTTTCATTGACTACTCAAAAGCATTTGATAAAGTGAAACACGAGTGTATGATAGAAATGATACAAGATCTAGACATAGATGGAAAAGATATAAGACTCATAAGAAACTTATACTGGGAGCAAACTGCGGGTGTGAGAGTGCAGAACGAGGTTGGTAAATACTGCAATATTCGAAGAGGTGTTAGACAAGGTTGTGTCTTCTCACCAGACCTATTTAATCTATACAGTGAAAACATCATGAGAAGTATCGAGGGAAAACATGGTTTTGTGATCGGAGGGTACAACTTGAATAATATACGATATGCTGACGACACGACGCTCATAGCCGACACTCCAGAGAAGCTACAACAACTGCTTGACACCGTTGTAGAGGAAAGTGGGGCAAGGGGTCTCAGTATCAATCGTCGGAAGACTTTTTGCATGACGGTTAGCAAAAGGAATGAGAATTTGAGCTGCAAAATATCAATAGATGGAGAAGACATTCAACAAGTAGATAAGTTTAATTATCTTGGCAGCATGATTACATCAGATGGAAGATGCATGGTAGAAATACGGAAACGAATTGCCACAGCAAAGGGGGTATTCCAGCGAATGTCTAAGATACTGAAAAACCAAACTATTTCCTTGAACACCAGGCTCCGAGTCCTCAACTGTTACGTAATCCCAGTGCTTACATACGGGAGTGAAAGTTGGACCATCACAGCAACCCTCGAAAAGAAGCTAGAAGCTGCAGAAATGTGGTTTCTACGCCGAATACTGCGGATTTCTTGGACAGAACACGTTACGAATGAAGATGTTTTGAGGAGAGCAGGATGCAAGAGAAAGCTGTTGTCCACCATTCGAAAAAGGCAGCTGTCCTTCCTAGGACATATAATGAGGAAAGAAGAGCTTGAGGAGTTGACGCTGACGGGAAAGATAGATGGGAAACGAGGCAGAGGACGACCAAGAACCAAGTACATGGGCAGTATTGCAGCATGGTCTACAAAGAGCGAGCTACAACTACTGAGGGCAGCGAAGGACAGAAATCTGTGGAAAGCCATGATCGCCAACGTTCCTGGACACGGCACCTGAGGAGGAGGAGGAAACGTTAGGATGCTTGCAATTAAGTATGATTGTGTGAGTGAAAATATTTTGTTTGTTATTACCTTGATTCCATCACTGGTTTCATAAGCAATATAAATCAACATTGCCTTTTTCAAAATGTGTTCGGATATGCCATTCGGTCCTTTTTTTAACGTGCAGAGAAGTTAAAGTAAAAACCTGATACAATTTAGTTTTCAATTATGGAAAAGTACAAAAAGGACATAATTTTTTAATTTGTATTTTATAATGTAGAGAAACTTGTGGGATGTGGTGGCCGGGTTACAATGACATGTTAAACACTGAGCCAGGCATGGTTTGCTGGGGGAACCAACTTGGACGAAAGATATCAGATATCTGTTTTTTCCCCACCATGAGTAGAGATCCTGAACTTAATCGCCCAAACTCGCAGTAGGACATATACTATCTGCCTATACTATGCCTCCATAAATGGTGAAAGTTCATCCAAACCGCCTTCCAACATGTTATATAATATAGTTAGGCAACCTTTTTACTCAGCTTTTCTTCACAGTGAAAAGGGAGCAACAGAAATTCCTGAACACAGCTGGAAATAGCCAATATTCATTCGTATTCCATTATTAATGGAGGCATTATTATTTGGCAGGAAATTGCTAGTGAAACCAGACTACTTGATATTCCACCCTTGTTTGCTTGAATAAGTAAACGAATTTTTCATTTACAAAGGCTAATTCTGAAATAAATTTCTAAAAATCCACTGCAGTAATCAAAATAAAGAACTGATTATTTGTTTTTTAGATAAACCCAAAGCTTAGCTTATTCTGTTAGGATCAGCACAATTCTAGTTTGTTTTAACCTGTTCTATTCTTTCTATTTCTCGTCGGTTTTTTGAAACACTTTTTCCATTTTTCTTTCCGTACGACTTTCCTATATTTTTCTGTTAAATTATGTACTTATTCTTTATATTCTATTGTTACTGTATTATTTTAAGTTATATCTGTAACCATCGTCGTCAATAAATCATTTAAAAACTCGTTTTGTTTCATTAAGTGCATTTACACCCCTAGGTCCTTAACCCTGACCTTAACATAACGTAACTTGCCACCCACATAGCCCATACTACTATCTTATCTCCCATTATGACCGGTTTTTCCAATTAACATTTGTATTGGCTTCCTTCTGGGTTTTTTTTGCCTTAAAACTCTCCCATCCCCTTTCTTTCCCCTGAAGACCATGATCTGTTCTTTGTTTCTTCCACCCACCTGCTTAGTTTTTTTAATGTTCTCTTCTATGTTTTGAATTGTGCAATATTGTTCTATCTCTTCCTATTTATTTTATACTTTATATTTTTATGTAGTGTTCATATGCTATGTATTTGTATTCTTGCCCATTAGTTTCGTACTCACTGAATAAAGAGCCGAAAACACAATGGATTGTTTTTGTTTTCTCGTGTTACAGGGATCGAACAATATCGAACAAAAATGAAATAGTTTCGTCATATTTTTATCTGTCGACTAAATTGTTTTCATCAAATTTTTTTCTAGTGTTCCATTTAAAGTTACTCCTTGCCTTTATCCATTTACTGTCCTTCCCTTTTTTTTGCAATAATTTGTGCAGTTTCTTACTGTTTTCTTCTCAAATCATTTTTTTCTACCTTATTCATTTTTATTTGTTCTTTCTGATGTATTTAACAGGTGTGTGCAATTGTAGGAGGGACTTTTACAGTTGCTGGCATTATCGATTCGATGATATTCACTGCGCATGAGGTATTCAGAAAAGCTGAGATTGGAAAACTCAGTTAACCTCACGATTTGACTGTGTTTTCCTGTCCAGCATTTTTGGAGCGCCTTTATTGAAGATATTGAAAACAACAATGTGTATTTGACCCGTAGAACATAATATTATTGTTAAAATAGATAAACTGATTTTAAAGAAAAATGAAGAGTAAGTCCCCGAAGGCCTCGGATGCAAGGTTGCCTACTCGTTTTACGAGCTTTTTAAAAAATAAGACCGTACTTCCTTGATTCAGTAGCCGCAAGTTCTTTTCGAAACTGAAGGGTTATTGAGTGACGTCGAAACTTTTTAATAAGGGTAATATCTTCAAGAAGACAATTGAGAGATAAGGATTGGTTGGTGGTTTTTGAGGAATGGCAGTGAATCTTCGTCTTTGCATTAATATCTATCTTCTCTCTAATCATGCCTTGCCAGAAAAACGAAAAATTAACACTTTTTAATTCCTTACGTATTGTGAGAGATCATTTAGAATTAAATTATTCTTGTCTTAGCAATTATTAATTTGGCGCTTGAAACCAAAGTAAATATATGACAATAACCGGTTTCATAGGATCTTCTGTAAACAGATAGGTAGAAAATCTGTTTTCCAATATCAGCTGCGAACCAGGGAAAAACTTTATTTATTCACCCATCGATATTTTTTAAATATCAGTTATATTGATTTTGAAATAGCTTTACATTGTAAAGTCATTAAAAAGGTTACAGCTATGTAAAGCCTGTTCGGTATTTGCCGGTGTAAAAGTCAAGGCTTCTTGTTGTTGTTTTAGCCCTAGTTTTTTTTGTTGATAATGGATTTTCGTTAATGCAAAATCACGTTTCCACAGGTTAGGTAACAATTTTTAGAATGTTTATCGAGTGTTGTGGAACACGGTTGAAATTTGAAAGTTGTAAACGGTAACAGAAATAATGAACCATGCATTTTGAATGTACAGAGAAGAGGAGCTTTTTTACAGTAAATGAAAGCCCCCAAAAAGGACTAAACAATAATATATAAGCATATTATTCTCTTAAATTACGATATAAAAAGTAAGCAATTGATTTAAAGACGGGATAGGCATGCACTACATAGGCTGTATATTATTGTTAATTTGAAAGTCAAGCCACCGGTCGACTTATACACTGGCAAATCCGAGATTCCACAAGAAGCAAGTAAGCCCCCCATTTTATTTATGATGTAATAGTACAGATTTGATCGTATGATGTCAATAAAACAAATTATCTTAAAGAGTTAAAAAGAACTGGTAGCAAATTTCAAATTTAGCAGAGTAATGTGGTGGAAATCGCCCCCACCCTAATAATTAGTTCAACATTTCGTATTACCGATTAATGCATGTTAATTCGTTTACTAGGGTTGAAGATTGAATTTGCAAAATAAGCGGAATATCTTCTTTATCATTTTATAGGATAAAATATTTTGTAGGTCATGATAGCAGACCTCCTCCCTCCTCCCC
>RDPX01000059.1:3067210-3087773 GCA_003991215.1 Morbakka virulenta | reverse complement strand
AAAAAACGGAAATATCTTTTTTTTCATTTTTATAGGATAAAAATTTTTAGGTCATGATAGCACACCCCCCCCCCCCCCCCCCCCCCCCACTGTTACTTAGGCTTACAGGTGATTGTAAATTATAAATTCGATATGGTTTCAATTTTTTATAGGCAGGTAGTATTACAGCAAGTCCTTTTCTCTGTACGTAAGGGTGACATTAGAAAAGTAAGTTCAATTTTAGAAATGGTTTTAGTGAAAACATGAATATGGTGGCCCACTTTCGAGAATTTTAGGGTGTATGCACATGCATTGCTTGCTTTGGAAGTTCTTATTATATACTGCGTGCGTTTCACATGTGCTAAAATGTAGACTTTCTGCAAGATGATGAAGAAAGTGTTTGCTGTGACTTGGTGAAAGTTTATTTCGTATTCTTAACCCGAATTCCAGGCCTGGTTGAGCATTTACGTAATTGATCACAGCGGAATTTTTAGTTATTTCCCTTTCCCGCTGAGATATTGTTTGATAAGGTGGCAAATGGGTTATCAATACTGTTGTTGTTACAACTACTGAAATTAAAGTGGGAAAAGGGGGATAGAAGATGTAATATGTAAAAAGTGTCTTTGAAAAAAGGCTAGTAGAATTTATGCTTATTCAAAGCGGAAGAATCAAGGAAATACGGCTATACATCTATTCTCTCTGGCAGCATTGGCATCCAATTTCAACTTTATGTTATATTCTATACTGCTACCATGGTAATATACTTCAAATACAATAAGCTATTCCAGTAGATTGACAATACTCATCGTGGAAGACAGGTGCTTTTAATGATGCTCTTATTTATTGTACTTCGCTCTTGTAATGTCTCAAAGCCTTGTAGTCTGAAGGTCTTTTTTTCTTTACAATAAAATTTTGAATTTTATTTGAATCCGATAGTTTTCTTTTGAGGAGTTTTTACCATACCCATGAGGGGCTTGTGGGGGTGTGGTTAAAAATCATACAAGACAGAGCCACTAGGTGTATGGAACTGAGAAGAAAAGACGGGTATGAAGGGAGGGGTGAGTTGAGCAATGAGATGTGAGTTTCCCTTGGACTTAACCACTTAAAGCCCAGAGCTCCAACATCGACCCGTTTGAAGTAAAAAACATTCATAGAAAGATTTTTATTACAACGACGGTGAACAGCTGCATAGAAATGAAGATGTTAAGAGAAACTAAGCACATGAGATGGAACAAATTGAGCCGGTACTAGCGAGAAAAGCTCCTCAGAACACATTCGAAGATTATTCTGTAGAAAAGACTGGGACCACCCACATTCCGTCGGCGAGACAAAGGTTAAAATGTAGCAGCAAGATTTGTATCTATGAAGTAACAAACACGTCTCCGGACCCGATCAAGAACCTGAAGATGTGGCGAGGGAGCACCTCTCCAGACGTGACAGCAGTGCACCATGCAAGGATATATGATTTATTCATAAGGATATAAAATTACCTCAGGCGTAAGATACTCGCTAGCACGCTATAAAGAACCGACCCTTTAGGTAATAACCATAGATTGCATTTATAAAACCCAAAAACAGCCCCGGGGGGCAAACCAATCATTTATAGGCATTCTACAAGAGAAGAAGCAGCTTCATCAGGGTTTAGATCAGAATGGTAATCCATATTTAATGGATATTACGGGAGAACAAGAATTCGGCGTTTTGTTCAATGACACCAGTTGCGTTTTACCCGTAATAAAAGAAACTGGCCATTTACATTCTTACCCTTTGACAGTCTGAACGTTAAACTCTGAATTATTAAATTCGTCTTCTTCATAGTTACTTGTTGCCAATGTAAGAGTAAACGATGGTGTCATCAACAAAGAAATTGGTGAGCTGAATTAAGTACTAGGAAGATCATTATTGTAAAGAAAGTTGGATCAAGAATAGAACTGTGAGGGACACCATCAGTAATGAAATACTCAGCAGATGTAACTCCACCCAATGTGGCACTCAATTCTCGATTTAAAAGAAAGCAGTGAATGATACCCAAGACCCTTCCACAAAAACCGTAAACAGACAGCTTATAAAACAACCCGAGATTCTTCGAACTTTCTCACAAACATGTGCGTACGTTTCGTGATTACTATCAGGAGGCCAACAGTGGAGCGATATCCTCTTCTGTGGATCAACAAAAAGAACATGGTTTTCCTAGAATTTCACCAGCGCATTATCGATTGATCCCTCAACGATCTTACTAATGACAGA
Source organism: Morbakka virulenta (assembly GCA_003991215.1). Taxonomy (NCBI): domain Eukaryota; kingdom Metazoa; phylum Cnidaria; class Cubozoa; order Carybdeida; family Carukiidae; genus Morbakka; species Morbakka virulenta. The sequence continues at coordinate 3,085,547 of RDPX01000059.1, read as the reverse complement.
AAGAAAACTCACAGGTCGATATTTGCCAGAACCGGATAGATCCTGCATTATTGAAACAGCGACAACATTAGAAACTGATCAGGAAGACGGAAAAACAAGATTCTGATTGCCGGTTGAAAGGTTTGCGCAACAAGGAATATAGCTCAGAAGCACTTTTTCAAGACAACCACCGTAATCAAATCTGGACCATGAACTTTAGATTGATAAAGGCCAAGAATGAGTCTTGCAATGAAATTTGTATTTATGATGACAGACTCCAAGATAACACTATCATATCTGATGGCTTAAAAGAAAATTTAGGTACTGATCAGTATGTGTGCGTTAAGCAGTGCATACCCGATGCCTCGAGAGAGTTTAGGTATTGATCGGTGTCTGTAGACTAAACGATATAGATAAACACTTTTTTATATCTCACTTGATGTTTCGTAAAAAAGATTTAGCATTGATCTGAATGTTATCCTAAGTAGACTGATCGAAATGCTCTTCTGGTTTCGCATTTTTAATCTAACCTTTCTACAATGAAACTGATCTGCGGTTGTATATTATTAAAGTGACGGAGAAACCTTGCAACAGAGTAAAAAGTAATATTATAATATAGTGTAGTCGACAAAAGTTGATCAGGCCCTACACATGAAAAACGACAGTATCTTTTCAATTCTTAGAATGGATCCAGGCAGTAGATTGTATCGCAGGTAAAAGTCCATTTGCCCGAGAACAGTGATGGCAGGGCTGGAAGGGATGGGTCACTGTAGTTATAAGAAACAACCGGGATGAATTCATACGTAATTACGTACTTATGACGTAAGCATCCGGTCACGTAGTATTTCAAACATGTTACCTCTTACGAGTGAGGGAAAAATGTGCTTCAGCTGGTGCAGAGTAAATTTATTTGAATCCTTTTGAAAATACAACAGCTTGTCTCTAAAAAAAGTGTGAATCCTCAAGCGAATTAATAACAGCGACTTCCAAAAATTTCTGTCGGGAACTCTTTGTTCTGGTATTGGTTCAAAGCACTCCCAGACATTTTGAGACATGGTGCTACAGTTAAATCCCATCAGCTCGAACCCTGTATATTTTGTAAAGACCAACACAAACTTGTACAAGAATGCAAACAAGTTACGAAGCCACATTATTAAAGCAATGATCGAGCGAACAGAAAAAGAAAAGACAATAACCCTTTTTCTCATTAGTCAATCATGGGTAATTGCGTTGTTCTTGTCGACAAAGTTACGTTCATGAAGTTAAAAATTTACTAAGCAATGCTACTAAATTTTGTAAAATCAAATGTGATACGAATAAAGAACTTAATGCCATATTAAACGGTAAGTTAAAAGTTATTAAAGCTCTATAGGTACCAAGTACTAAACAAGCTAGCTAAGTGCTTGACCCATCTTTGTCACTGTTAGCCTCAAATAAGCTCGCATTGTCTGGTTCTTTCAACTTTTTTAAAGATACACGGGAAAAAATCGTACACATGTACATTCCAGCCTACTTTGGATGTTGACTATTTATTTACTAATATCCCTCGTAATGAAACGAATCAAATATGTCCAGGTCAATTATTCTTAATTTGTTGAAAACCAACCTTAGAAAACGTGATTTTGAACTTCTTAGACTTGCTGCACATCAATCTCATTATACCTTTGGATGGTAAAACACATAAGGAAGTAGAAAATGTTGCTGTGTTCATCACTAGGACCGTGCCTATTTTATGCTTTTCTCTCATATCATGAGAAGAAATGGCTAGACCAGTGCCCTTCCGAATTAAACCTACCTACTTTACCAAATACACCGACAACATTTCTGTTTTGTTTTCGCCACCACGACTCGTCATTTTATTCCAGCTGTATATGGATGGTAGACAATTTACTATTTACTTTTCTTTTGAGGAAGAGGTTAATGGCAGTCTCCCGTTCTGAGACACAAGTTAATATAGGTGACAAATTCGCCACTAATGTTCACAGGAAACAACTTTGAGTTGTGTTTTGTAGTTTTCTTCCAGTAAAATACAAACGTTGGCTAGAACATACGTCGCACATTTCTATTGCTTCGGGTTTTAGCAACTTTCACCCAGAAGTACGTCTCCGCCACTTTCAATTTGAATATGATTGTTTCATTGATGTGTTGTCATTTTTGAATAAAATATGTTACCAGGGATGTCCTTAGTACTGTCCCTAAGCGTAATTTTTTATTTTATTACCTTATTTGGGCCAGGTTTCCCAGAAATAATTAAGTCGCTTGCTGGAAGCGATCAGTAATTGTTTTAGTTGTTGTTGGCCCCTCCTGTCACTTGAACGTCAAAGCGTCAGAACAATTGTGAGTTCCCCCTTGAGCAGCGCAATGTGTCAGTAACTAAGCTTCTGCCTTATCACAGCACCTCGCAATATGTAAACGTGCGAATCAATCCCTAGTTTATTTCTCCATTATACCCTCAGCTCCTTTAAATTTTAAACTTGCATTACAGGAGTTTATTGATCCATCGAAACAATCCTAATTGAAATTTGAATACTATATCAAGAGCTTTGTATTTTAGTTTCTTTTCTTTTTCTGGTTGGTTGATCGTTGCTTGGACATTGTATCTTTTTAACTCCTCTACATTCTTGTTTTAATGTGTGTTATCCGTTAAAAAATCTCAGTTCTGGTTGCTGCTTGAGGTGACGACCGAAAGGTAGGTCGACTGTAGAATTATGTAACAGGAATTCTTTTTTTTCTTTTTGTACTAACGGATTCATGGCTTTATCTAAACAATGTTTACTTTTTTGCACCTTGTATAACTCGGAATTTCGCTAATTTGGACCAATTTTTAATGTTCTTTGGATTTTCTTAAGTCACTCAGTCCACACTACTTCAGCGAAGTTGCACTCAGGATAATTCAATCATTCGGCAAGTCGTATCAACTTTCCATGTCTCCGTGGCATAATAAATCTCCTCTGGGACTTCAATATTTAAGGCTCCAAAATTGGTTTGTTCAGTCGTTCGAATTTTCAGAACGACCTCGTCAAATTTTAGTTCAAAGCAAATTTACTGACAACTGGAAGAAGCACTTGGATGTTCAAAAAACCTCCGACAAGCAACTTGTTTACTGTCATGTTGGGATTTTTACAAAATAGTTTAGTCCGGCATTTATTTTACTATAAAAATCAAATAATCATAATTCCCCCACCGTTGCTAACAACTTCATTGAAATCCCGTCATAATTTTTGTTTTGCACAAAAAGACAGAAAAAAGCAAATGTAGAATTTCAAAAATACAGTGTTCCATGACATCGGCGGTTATCCTTATCAACACTAAAATTTAATCAGTTCTTCCTCATGCTGCTATCAACATTGCCAGAAAATTTCATCCAAATCCGTTTCTAACTTTTAGTTATTTTGCATACAAACAGAAAAGTAAACGGCAAAACGCAGGCAGAAGCACAACCTCCTTAGCAGTGGTAAAAATGGCAAAAAAGCGCAAGCTACAAGGGAAGACGTTAACCGAAAAATATCAAATTCTTAACGAAATAGACAGAGTAACTTTCTGCTTCAGTTTGAAGATGGAATTCCAAAACAAATGCTTTGTAGCTGGTTAAAAACTACATTTCAGGTTGAAGTTGTGGCCAACAAAACTTCAAGTCAACGACGAAGAATGCGGAGCTCAGCTTTTGAAAATCTAAAAATACTTTGGTATAAATGGCAAAAAAATGTACCCGCAACAGTATGCACTAAAAGGCGTAGTACTTCGGGAAGGTATTCTTAATTGACGTTTCAAGCATCTAACAAATGGTCGTTAGAAAATCTTGAATGTCTTATTTAACGATATGTTCACGAATATCTCTTTTTAATACATTAAGCCAATTTAGCCCCGGAAAAGTAAAATAACTCTAATTAAACATAACTGATTTTTGACCTAAAATTTGAAGAGGACTGTAACTGTTTCCAAGAAAGAAAAAACAACCCGTCCTGTAAAATCGCCCTGGAAAATCGTCCACCTTTTCCCCTTGAGATATGAGCAATTTCCTCTTCACCTTGGTCACAGCAGCGGGAAAGTTGTCCTTTTTATTTTTACCTTCATCCCAGCGCAAAAGTTTTCAGTAAGATCCGGATATATTTATATTTCTTGTTTTGTGCATTTCAACATGTACACTCCATATCTCCGCCACCGAAAAATTCGATCATAAACATGTGTATATAGATAAAATTTAAAAAGTAAGATGTAAACTACTTCTTTATATTTCTGGTCAATCATTTTCTGCTTTTTAGGAGATATTAAGATACTATGTTCAAAAATGTTGTACTAGGCGTAATTAGACTACTTTACACTGCCCAATAAGTGTTGTTTGATTTCTTTGCAATAACCTTTTTTAAGTACTTTTAACTACACTTTTTTAATAAAGCGAAATTCTCAAAAAGTGCAAGTGCGATGACCCATTGTTTCAGCCAAAACAAAGGAACCAACCAAGCAACGGGTGGTTATATTTAACAAAACGTGCAGTATTACACAGTCTGGGGTTGCAGTATCAAATTATGCAGTCGTTGCGAGTCAAACAGATTCGGTGCATTACCATTTCTTTTTTATTACTTCCGCCATGGTTATGTTTTCTTCTGCGTTTGTCCGTTTGTCTGACTGTTTGCCTGTTTGTGTCCAAATCAAGTCTTAGATGTTACCAAGAGATTTGAGTGATTTTTTTTAGAAAATGTTCATAGTAACACATGAAAGAACTAATTAAATTTTAGTGTCGATCGACGAAAGTATGGACCCTCATAGTGCTTTTTCAAAACGTCTAACAAAGTTACTGGGCAACAGACCTTTGTGCAGGTAACAAAAAGTACGTTCGGCAAATAAGTGTGCCGTGGCTCATTTGGTTAAAACGCCTGTCTAATAAGTTCGAATTTGAGCAGTACCTTGGTTTTTTTCCACAAAACCTTTCTGTGCTTCCAGAAATACTATCAGAAGAAACATTACATTTCCATAAATTTGAATCCTTTTTCAAACTTTTGACTGGAAAAAAAAGAAAACGAATACAGCAAAAATGTATACATATTACTTCCTTCGCCGCCATGTTTTCCCCTAAGAATTATAAACATTAAATAAAATATTGATCCTTAAAATCAAGTCCTAAAGCGCCAGTGTGGAATTAAAAGGTATATAAGGAAACATAACATGTGTACTTAATAAAGTGGACTATGTGTTATCATTGTGTTAAGAAATAACGAAAAAAGTAAAGACAAATGAAAACAATTAAGTATACCCAAAAAGATATATATATATATATGTTTATATAAATAGATCGATGGATGGATAGATAGATATAAAGCAGTTCTTCCTTGTGGCACCGGGCACATTTTCGGATAATTTCATACAAATCGGTTGATAAATTTTAGTTATTTGTGCACTGACAGACAAAGGCAGGAGAAAACATAACCTCTTTGGTGTAATACCATTTTTATTGCAATAAATGAACCATCAACTGCCTCGATTTACTGCTTACTGCTGACGATAAACCGGGGCAAGACTGGGCGAATCAAACCAGGTGGGTGTTTGCAGACAAATTTTGTCCAATATGTCAAAATATCGTTAACACTGATCTTAGTTATGTTAAAGGTCACCAAAGCTTAAATTTAATTCGGGAAATAATTCGGTCATTCGGTGACACAACAAAATACTTCAAAATGGAAATATCTTTTAAAAGGCCAATAATTTCAATAGTAATATCTTAATAACTTTTGGTCTTCATGATCATCCACTAGAAAACCTGGTCTTTACGAGTGCCCTGACCGGGGAAAGCCGGAAATAAAAATTTTACCGGTTAGCACTGATTGCCATCGTAAAAAAGAATTTCACCTCAATATAATTGAAAAATTCCTACAACCAGGCGTGCAAGTATTCCCTACCCAAACACTTAATATATCTCTCCCATTATTAAGGTTACTAACCCAGACCAACCGGTAAATGGAAAAGTTCCCTGTCCTTTGCCAGTCTTGTCGTTATACTGCTCCCAAATATAACCTGAATTCAAATATTGTTTTAATATGTTACCCACTACATTTGACCGAAGTTCTTTATATATTTCCTCCGCAAGATCACGATATGGACTGTTTGAATCCGCATAAAAACGCAATGACCTAATAGCTAGATAATTCATATTAATCCAAATCGGGCCTCTCCAATACGGGGGATCATGCTCTGTGTTATATTTCATGTACAAGGGATCTGTTGTAGCGAGGGAACGAAGCCCATATGGTGTCCACAGTAAAGCTGGCTTCCGCAAATTGTCTAGGATAAGCTTAAGCTTCTTAGAACTTGGGTCGATTATCTGAAGTAAGAAAGGAAAGAGGCTGATGTATCCATGCGCTTGAACGTGTTTCAAAGTCGGGCCCTGTTTTGAACGGACAAATCGAATCATAAACGATGGTCCACCTGGTTCCTTTGAGCGTCGCTCAAGACTGGCGAACTTTGTATGATTACCATAATCACAATACGTTTTTTGTTTGTCACACCAATGCAAATGATCCAGTAAATTGTTATCCGTGAGTAATTCATTCGTTTGTTTGTAGGCCTCATTATCCTTAACAATAATTTTGCCGATTTTATACAAGATGCCAGAGCCAAGCGCCATCCAACAGCGCAAATCAACATGGCGTTCGTCTTCTGTTGGATGTGAAGCCCTAGGATAATCATCCAAACCTGACGTTAATGTCTTAGGATTAAGTTCCCGGCTGGTTTTAGCATCACGGCCACGCCATCTATAGGATGATGGCACAGGTCCTGTTTGCGACGAATTGAACCAAAGAAACCATTGCTGAAGCCTAGGATAAAATTTTTCCAAATAGAATTTCGTTTCTGGTCCAACCTGACCATGATGAAACTCTTCATATTTCAGGATTTTATCTAATACGAGAAAAAGAGTTGGTGGGTTTGCATTTTCATTGTGTTGTGTAACAAATTCATCCGGGACTTTCTGTCTTGCTTCAGCCCCCAAAATCTGTTCTCTTGGTATCCATCCCTCGGCATTCATAAGATCAAGCCAATGGGCAATAATATCAAGACTAATTGTTTGATCCCAGTGGCTTATGAGTAGCTGGTGAAACCCTTCATCCCATAAGAAACCGCGTGGGAAAAAGGATCTAGATGGAACACCAGTGTATAGTGCGCTGTTCCAATATTTAACAGGCTGTTTGTAATGCCTGGATCTGACTTGTGACGAACCAAAAAAGTATCCAATCCCACCAATCATATTACTAAGTGAAGCTCGTGCAAATTCAATTTCAGGCTTCTTATACCCCTTTTCCTGCAATCCAAACTTCTTCTCAAATTTCTCTTCAAAAGATTTTTTGTATTCTTCCATAAGTCTTGTAAAGACTGAACCAAAAAGCAACTCCCTTTTCTCTTTTATACTGCCTGACATGAATACAACATCACATTCGAAGGGTAATCGAAATGCCACGTGGGCAACAAGTAAGTTTGATGGCAGGCCCCCTTCATTTTCAACATCGCCAGAAAGTCCAATGACCCTCCTTTCCTCCATACTGCTTTTACCAGTGAGGTGATACTGTAGGTTGTTCATTACAACATCCTTGAGTTTATGACCAAAGGAATTATGGATGGCGAGATATGACGAGAAAACAACATTTTTTGATGGCAATGGAAACATTATCTTAAAATTTCCTAATGTTTTCGTCGATCCATGTATCTCTGTTATTCTTCCTCCATTAACTTTTCGAGTGAGTCTTTCACCCCCTTCACTATTTACTAGAAACATCAATGACATCACCTGACGAGACTGTAAAAAGAAAACATTATTAAACGTTATTCAACGGAAGTACAACTACTTCCAGCAGACACACACATATGACAATCTATACATCATACTCTTTTACATAATGTGTAGGCACTTTTAAAAATGTTAAAAATGTAAAGAGCTATATACATGGTCTGTTCATGTATCCATGCCTAACCGTCAGAATTTCACTGTATCAGAGTACTTCAAATAATACTACAGAAAACAGTTTTCGTAAATAATAGGCAACTGTTTTGGAGTCAATCTTCTGGTATCTGAATAGAACAAAGTTATAAACCTCTCAACTAAAATTTTAAATGTTGAGTCGCTCTGCTCAACCCCAAAATTATTAATTCAGGCTAACACCCTGCTGCCAGGTATATCTGTCATCATATTTCATCTAGGTTTTTGATATCCCGTAAATTTGACCCGACTCTTTGTGTGGTCAAGCATGACGATGCTGTCTAACTTATATTTGACGAATTGTGACCATTAAAGTATGTTTTTCTTAACAAAGCACCGCACCCTGTATATTATTTTTCCGTCTTACTTTTTTCCATCAAAAGGTTCCTTGCATAATAATATTGTTAACACCTCACATGCTACAAAGAACGCAACACAAAAGAATCATGGCCCTGGTTTTAGTTTTTGCTGACTTAACCATAGAAAATGGCCCTTTCCCCAAACTAGTTTTATTTCGGGTTTCAGAACTGAGAGCAAGTACCAAAATTCCCCATGCTTCACTCGAATATCTTCTCATGGTACAACACTATGATATCAGGTACAAAAACGCATGTTGATATTTTGCCTGGCTGCCAGCTAAAATGACTCGAAAACTAAATCTGATTGTTTCACTTTGACTATGTCTCGACAGTCTGTGCAAAGTTATCAGGAAAAATGTCTGCTAATGATTTTGAGGCATTTTGATTGTTATATTTTTGTATATACTTTAACCAGGAACGAAATAAATAGCTCCGTACTACCCAAATCCAAGGCTACGTCTTTAAAAACTTCATGAGGTCTTTCTGTTGGAAAGACCACGTAGAAAGGCAAGTTTAAAGTCAGATTAATCAAGAGTGCTTGGGCGTTAAAAGTCTAAAGCTTTAGCAAAGTACTTAAACTGTAAGGTATTGTACACAAAGTTAAGATTAATCAGCTTTCCTTGCACTAGCTGATGGCGTTGCTACAACTAACAATACAAACAGGAAATAAATATGGATACATGGCTCTTTTTGACCGGACATCTATGGTATAAAAATAAAATTTAATTATATATATGAACATATTTTACCTTAACGAGTAAAAAAGACAAGTAAAAGGTACACTTTTAGTCCTTTTAAACCTTTCAACAGGTCCACAAAATTGCAACTTAATGTTGTAAATTTCAGAGGGCATAATTTTTATTAAACCATTTATAATAAATTGCTTCTAATTTTGCAGTCTTAATCAACAAACAAAATACTTTACCCTTGGTAAATGATTTTTTAAATAGGTCATACTGTTGCTACTTTGGGGCTGAAGCACCCAAGAGTACGCTCTCTAGCCTTCACAAAGTGTAAAATCGCTTATGCAGACTACTCTGCAGCCTCCTTCTAACAAACGGAATATTGCCACCCATTCCCTGTTAAATCGTTATTTCAACACTGTTGTGAAGAGCTTATTCCTCCTCCAAAAACCTTTTCAGTAAAGAAAAAACTGCCCAATTTGGCCACAAGTATAATATCCATCTATCTATCTATCTATCTATCTATCTATCTATCTATCTATCTATCTATCTATCTATCTATCTATCTATCTATCTATCTATCTATCTATCTATCTATCTATCTATCTATCTATCTATCCATTTATCTATCTAACTAACTCTAGTGTCATGTATTGCTTCTTAATCTTTGAGACGGTCATCCAGGTGACGTATTATCGTGTGGTTACACATCATCTCCTATCTAACTTATTCGGAAATACATTGTAAATCGTCAATTAACCAGGCAAATAATTAATCATACATTTTTCATCTTTGGTTTCCCTGAAACACGAACTGCCCATTCACCTCCGTGTTCACCACCAGGTCGTTTGATAAAATCAGTTGTCAAGGTGACGTCATCATCAACTATCTCTTGTGAACCAAAATGTCTGCCGTCGTGGTAAAGCCAACCATATCTTTCTAACTGGTCACTCTGTTCACATGTATACCTGTTTAATTTGTACAAAAAAGATATAAATACTGGGTATGATATACCATGACTTAATATATTAAAAAATAATAGCAAATCAAAACAAAATAGCCGAAGTATGCTATACTATTGCTATTTTTCTAAAATTATAGAAATTAAATTTTTTTAACAATGATTAAATGAAGATGCTTACTGTAACCCTTTGTGCAGTCCACGATACATTTACATAAATGTGTGAAATGTTTCAAATTGGAAAGTTAATTAAGCTGGGCAGTAAAATTCTATGACCTACCTTAAACACAATAGTTTATATATTTCGATTGTCAATATAATTCAAAAGTAGAATAAAATTTGAAGCAAAATTTGCTGTGGGAATGTAAAAAAGCAATTAAAAGAGACAAATATATGTACTAAGAACTTTACACTGAAAAATAACAAAGTTGAAATAGGTTATTAAAAATAATGGTTTACATGTATCCTTCTAATTAGCCCTATGCCCCCTAAACAAAGCCTCTCAAAATGAGAATCAATGTATCTTAATTACAAATGCTATTTGATAGCGATTCATTCATATAACTTTGTCACCTTTCTACTTGAAACCAATACTATTAAAACGATGTAATCAGAAAGTGGCAGGGTTCATATTTGATGGAAAAAAGTCAATGTCAAAAATTAAACGAAAAAAAATCGAAACAAGCCAGACGTAAATTTTATATGGGAATGATGACTCCTGCCAGGTTTCCAGAACTTATCGAATTATTGTTTGTTGGGTGACAGATAGTCCTTTTGCGACTAAACAGATTTTTTTTAAATATAAAAGTCAAATTCTGTATAAATTGTCTGCAACAAAAATAGATTCCCTTTTGTAAAGACTGTCAGTCAATGACTTAGTAGCTATTCCTATACAGCCTATAACGTCTTGCTTTTTGTGAACATGTTGTTACTGTCTGATATATTAATCTACTCATTTAATAGATTACATAATATTCTTTTGTAAAGACTAGTACTGCGTGGCTTCAAACAACACCGTTAATTAGTTAAAAAACTTAGATAAGTGTTACACCATGATCAGCTGAATAACGGAGCTGTGAAACAATCCACCTTGCCTTAAGAAGAATCAAAATGCTGGAGCTGCTTTCCGCTCCAGTTGCCTTACTTAAATGGAAAGGCCAAAATAATGATCTTCAGAAATATCATTCATATTGAGAAACAATAATCTTGTGGTCTGAAGGCAACGGCCACAATGGTAATTGCTGTCGAGGAGCAACAACTACCTTACATATACTACAAAAAATAGACGTCTTTTTTTACAGAAAACATAATAATGAAAAATATGACGCTGAAATACCTAAATTAAGAATCATTGAAAGAAAGACCAAGCCATGAGCACCCAATGTTTATTTATCAAAAAATGTTACACGTGTTTGTGTCTTCTAAGCTTCTCTCTTCCACAAGCATTTCGTTTCAATCATCGTTGCTTCCAAAAAACTGTAGGGATTCATTGTTACCACAATATTGACTCACATCTTGTGACCTTGACAAAATTACAAGTTTTTGACTGAGGTTTAGTATGACTAGTGGTAGGACATTATGACCTGGTAGCCTTTCAGGCTAGACTAATTGGTCACAAGACCATAGACTGTAAATAAACAATCAGTCTTTGCAAATAATCATTGTCAAAAGTTATTGTATTTCTGTTGCACTTGTTATTTCACCCCCACCCCCACCCCCATCTTTAGTTTTATATGTTCATACTTTTATTTATTTCATTTATTTGATTCCACCTCTCTTTGATTTGTAACTTTTCATGTATAGCAGACTCCCCTACCAAATTGTGAAATTACAGTGCATTGGTTAGATACTGTGAAATCTATCATGTTATCAAGCGGGGAAACAAATTAGTACACTGGTTTGGACCACAGCTGATACTGCCATCTTTAAAAGTAAAAAAAGCTAAAAAATAGCCTGTACTAAGAAAGGAGTACAATGACCACTATTTGGTAGCAAACACAATATATTATGACTCTATAGCATATGTCTTACTTTGACACTCAACAACTTTGCATGATCTGCACACAAAGGCTGCCAGAGTCTGTTGCACACAGTAACCAATAGCAACTGACAGTACTAGCATTTGCAATAACTTGTTCTTGTTGTTCAAAGGGGGATGTATAATGTAAAAAATAATCAATGTAAAAGGGAATATTGTCATAAAATTCAATAGATGTGGTCTATTTAACTCCTTTGCCCTGGGATGTTTTTTTACTTTACAATAAACAAACCTGTCATCCATCTCAGATTCCAACATCTTAGCAGCTCATTGCTATACAAGCTGTAACCAACATGTTACCATCCTATGATTTCATAATCCTACAAAGAAAACGTTTTCTAAACACAATCTGTTCACATTTTTATATATCTGTGCCTTTGAGTTTTTCTTGGGGGTGGGGTGGGGTGGGGAGCAGGGTTGCTGAAACTCATCTGGACCAAGATGCAAATACAAAAAATGCAGTATTTTATCCATGATGAAAACAAAGGAATGATCAGCAACAGCATGCCACTTTTTGTGATTTCTTGTCTAAACTAAGTCAAGCTTAAACATCATTTTTTGGCTAATAAAAACTGGATAAGAATGCCTTCCAAATGTAAGTTTTGTCATACCAACTAATTCAAACTGTTTCATCTCAACATTTTTACTAAATATATGGTCCATTAAAAGTTACTGTGCTAAAAACAAATGACAACAACCAATTTGGTGAATAGTTTTGCATTGTTGTTTCTGCTAAGCTTTATTAAAAGACATATTTGTTGGTAAATGCTAGGAACATGATGCTGCATTCTATCAATTGATCTTAATTGTCTTAACAGTATGCACCATAACTATTGTTATGAACTATAATTTATTATTATGAACTATTGTTATGAACTATGATTTATTATGAACTATGATTTGCCAAGAACTCTGAACTTCTAATTTGTTCTGTTGGACTTGTTGTTGTGATTTGTATTTAGGTCAGCGGTTTCACTGTATCAACCGCCATTTTGTAAACTCATGATGTAGCATCCATTGATAGCTCAGTAAAGCCTAGTTTTTACGGCAATCTTTGTGTCTTTATTCATTGCAACTATCATGCATCAAAACTGGCACTTGTACATTTTGGTCAGGCACAAAATTCTTGAGATGTAATGACAAAAATGTTTATGACATGAAAATTATTTTCGCTGCGGTGCAATGAAAGCATTTTTCTGAAAATTTGATTTCTTAAATGTGGTGCAAGCCAGTCATCTCCTGGGTATTCTTNGACTTGTTGTTGTGATTTGTATTTAGGTCAGCGGTTTCACTGTATCAACCGCCATTTTGTAAACTCATGATGTAGCATCCATTGATAGCTCAGTAAAGCCTAGTTTTTACGGCAATCTTTGTGTCTTTATTCATTGCAACTATCATGCATCAAAACTGGCACTTGTACATTTTGGTCAGGCACAAAATTCTTGAGATGTAATGACAAAAATGTTTATGACATGAAAATTATTTTCGCTGCGGTGCAATGAAAGCATTTTTCTGAAAATTTGATTTCTTAAATGTGGTGCAAGCCAGTCATCTCCTGGGTATTCTAAGGTATACATAGTATTTTTAGGAGTCCTATTGGGCAGAATTCTGTAAACTGGATAATTGTTACTGCATAATCCCATCAAAATATCATTTGGCTAACCATTAATTACAAGAATTTACTTACCTTCATTGATTACTCCTTATGATTAACCAGGCTACTAAATAATAACAGCAAGATAGACCAAATACTATGAGATCAAAATTGTGGATGATTCCACCTGCATATATTGTGTATTTTCATGCTAACGTCTATAAATCACTAGGAAAAACATGTTGTGACTATATTATGAATCAAACCCTGACTATATTAACACTTTTTTCTAAATTACTCACTGGCAAAGAATAATGTAAAGATAACAACTACAAATTTTGAATTTACAATTCAACTAATAAAGGTAATATACCTGATACTCAACTGCCCATTTCTTGGATATTGAGCAAACCACATCAAGCCAAACAGCAGTGACTCGGGAGTTCTCGTTCTCATGCCAAAATAAAGGTGTGGCCTGTTGAAACAAATGATGATTTATTTTTTCCTAAAGTTTTCCTACCTGGAGAAAATATATTTCAAAAAACTGGGTGTGACTGACAAAATATAAAAAGTGTAAATATCAGTCTATACAGAATGGAAACAAATGGATATAACAAATCAAGCAACAGAGCTATTTAAATGACATAATCATTTGTTGTTGAAGCTCAGGCATACTGCAAATGATAAAAGTGCAAATACTACCTTGTATTCAGATTCTACATATCAACAAAGTCATATCTTAAACATTATAAAGAGATCATCCTCTTTCAGCTTTAGTTTAATAATCCCAAAAACCTTAGAATCTTGCTAGTAGAATAATGGGGTTCTGTGTTACCAGATAGTACCGTTATAAAGAAAGAACAACTGAGATTGGCTCAATAACTATGCCAAAAGCCTGTCTACTTCAAACTAGACCAGAGCATCTATTGTGTCCATTCAGAGTCATTTGCAATTTAGATACCAAAATACTGTCACTGCACAATAGTTGGATAAAAAAGTCTGTATTTCCATGAATATTGTAGGTTGTGATATATCCCTTCTCTTATTGAGAGATTTTATGAGAAGGTAGTGATGTTCATAAACTTTGCCTTATACCAATGCAGTCTTTGGATCATCTGTACTATTAGATGTTACTCAATGAGGTCATTATACACAATGACCCCTCTGATACAAGTACTGGCCTACCATAACATCAATCCCAGTCACAGTTTTGTTCTCTAAAATCTGGTTTGTCAAAAAGAGAACATCATCAAACTTCACCATCAGACTGTACATGTCCCTAGTTTCAAGTACCTGAGGCTCCTGAACTGAGCAGGAAATCATGGGTCCATATATGAATGAGTGAAGGCTGAATAATAGTAGAGGGTGAATTTGTAAGTTGTACTTTGTACCATTGAACTAGTTCAAAGCCAGTAGTTGGGTTGCTCTTAGCATCTATGCTCCTTGTGACTGTTGCTATGGATATCAAATTCTACCAATTTAGAGCTTGCTTCATATGACTGACAATGCCCCAGCTTATCAAAATGTGTCAGAATACTAGATAGCAGCTCAACCCAATGGTCAAGGTTGTCTTTTTCCATTGAATCTTAGAGTTTGGATCTGTAGGGTAACCTTTCACTCACATTGTAGAATTTTCTAGTGCTGACTTTCTGGAGAAGTGTAAGAAGGTAAATATTAATGTCCACCCTGCCAGTGCAGAGAGTCCATGATTGAATAACCTTATTGGAAGCACAACAAGGTGATTGCTGTGATGTTCAAAAACTCGGTTGAAACTTATCTGAGTATCAACGTTGACATTGCTTTATCCTGTGTGGTAAGTGTCATGATTCCTTTGAAATTTTTCATGGCTTCAGCTTCTACCAGATGGTTATGAGTAAAAACTCCATCCTTACAGAATTTCTTCCAAATAAAGCACCTGTCATATCTGGGGTATTGCCAGTGAATGATAAAGTGCACCAAAACCTCAATGCAATCCATTCCACACATGCTAACTTTATGAAAAGCAAAAATTAAGTCCATCTGCACCATGCATACCTACACCAGCATGTCTATCCTTAATGGGAATAGAGTCAAACATTGTTGCCACTCCAAATAAAAGGGTCCTGCCAAAGTTATTGGGAGGACACTCAAAAGCTTCTCTTTGTGCATGGCAGTTATGTGAGAGTTCCTTGTAAAACTGCTCCCCACAAAAGACACAACAAAAAGGTCACCTCCAGACACCACTGCTGTATATCCTACAGGCAGTCGCATTGAGAGTGAAAAGGTAGTTATTTTATTCACTGAGCTGATAGATAATCAACATCAAACCAAACAACAAGGACAATACAGGTGCACAATTCTGACCATTACACTGGCCAGAAACACTTTCTTTCTACTAAAAAAAGTTACAGTCAGCCTTCTTGACTAAAATGGTTATGGGAAACATCACAAGAAAGATGATAGTCTACTAGTATTGTCTTATCTCATAATTACCAATAATTATCAGTTCATTTTATATATGGTCTGAAAGTGCTTCACTTTGGTACAATGATGGTGACCTACAGCATATTCAGTGATCAAGAGGCAACTGATTGTAATATTGTAAGTAAATTAATGCCATAAAATAATCTTAAGGTGGAGTTGCTAGTTCACATGACTTCATGTTATAATGGATGTGCTTCACTTGGGTATGTCTTACAAAAATTATCCACCAACAAATGTCTGGATTTAAATAGTCAACTTGAAGTGCAAGTTCTAATCTTCTGTAAAAGATTCTCTGGCAGTTTGTTGTGAGCATTAGCAAATTTTGTTTGGAAAGTGGAAAAGGGGGTTGTACAAGGAACCAGTTTTACTCACTAAAAATAGTTTTTATTTTTTTAGCTCCATATGTGTTCTCTGTTTTTGAAAAGCTTAGACTGCTTGTTGTCAGTGGACTAAAAGCTTTTCCTTGAACTCTATGGTAATAAATGTAACCTATTTACAGTTGGGTGTGAATTCTATCTCACAGCTGTGGAATATGAATGAGTTATAATTTCTACTATTACACTGACAATACAGCCTAGTGATATTAAAATAATTTAGAAATTTAGTCATTGATACAAATATCTATGCAACTTTATTTTAGCTTTTAACATTCACTACATGCATTTCCAAGACAAGTTCTTGTGATAGGTTACTTTGATATTCTAGCCTGAAACTTTTTTTCATTACTTTCTTTTAATCCCAGTTGAGTACTTATGTCTTCACTTGTTATATTGTCAATGGGTAAATGGGGCTATACTGTTTTAGTTTTACGTATGGATGATGACTGAAACTATCCATCTATTGAGTCATCATTCAGTAGCAGAAAATCCAAACTAAGAGAAACGTAGTAATTCAATTTCCTTGCCATCTGTGTAAAGGTGTTTGTTGATAAATAAAGTGAAATTCTCCCTACCATCCCAATTCCTTCTAATATTAACCAAAAAAACAAAGTAGTCAACAAAATTTAGAGAAAGCTTAACGTTCAAGACATATCCAATATACCATAAAATACTTAATAGCACTGGACTCAGATTTCTCAGGCCTCAAAATTTTCAAATAGATTTTAAAAAGTCAAACAGAAAAGCTGCTCAATACAAAGTAACAGGTTGGGAGGATAAATTATTTAGGCGGAAAAAATCTTCTTCCTTTAATTTTAGGCCCTTTCTTTAAATGGGTTTAACAACTCTTCAGACTTTGTTTAAAGGAGTCGTTAGTTTCGAATCAGCCCCAAATAATTTTTTTTAATATGACACCATAGATAACGGCTTAGAGTTTTTTTTAAAATTTGGTTTCTGTTTTAGGCTTAGGATTTTGATGAACTTAAGAATATCTAAGAAGACATAACCCTATCAATCTTACCTGTATGTTCCCCAAAGCCGATCCATCTCCTCGGATTCATTCCGTGTACTTGCCACAATTGAAGGGGCATTAAATGGCCTATACAGTTTTGATCGATGCCAATAGTTCAACAGCTGAACAGAGAGAAAAATTAAAATTATAAGAACAAGTACAATGACTGCTTTTAGAAACACATTGCTACTAGTAGGTACTCTACCGCGTGGACTGTATTTTTCTTTCTTGGCATGGCTTCTGACCAAATTAGTATTTCTACCATTCTGGTTTTCTCTTGTCCGATTTGAAGAGCTTCCTTCCACGTTTTTCCTGATTTTTACCATTGCATATATATTTTCATACACTGAGTTCTTTTGTCGCTAACTTCTACCTCTGCTCTTTTTTTAACATCACTTGGTAATATTGATGTAAATTGAAAATCCCAGTATGCAAACACTAATACTGCTATCCAGCCTAAACACCTAGTTCTATATTTCCTGCTGAGCAGTAAACGAAAGTAACTGATGCTATGTAAAAAGGCAAAGACAAAGAGCCTTATGATATAAATACTGACTCCATCAAATGTGCCTACAATATGGCATTGAGTGAATCAATTTGATGGAAAATGGAACCGTAGAAATTTCAGACCATTTGTCAAGACAGGTGAGAAATTATGAATTTGCCTCTTATAAACGTCAGCAGCCTCTTCTTGATGTTAAGATTGTTTACAGACGAGAGAAGGACACGTCAGAAAAATTAAAATTTCATTTTTTTGAATTTTCTCAATTATTGAAACGTTAAATACCTAGAATATCACAGTATGTATTGGCCTGAAATTCATTTTTTCTCGTGATTTTCTTTTCGTCCAGTAACTGCTCTCTCTCTCTCTCTCTCTCTCTCTCTCTCTCTCTCTCTCTTCTCTCTCT
>RDPX01000059.1:3054503-3066943 GCA_003991215.1 Morbakka virulenta | reverse complement strand
CTCTCTCTCTCTCTCTCTCTCTCCAGTTATTCGCCACGTGCAATTTTGACATACAAATGTAATGAATAAAAATGCACAATTCTTCCCAGTGATGAATACTAGTGGTCCTCCATTTGTCTCAATCTGCTGGATAGTAGCAAATTAAGGTGGTCATTATTCTGCTGAAATATCCTCTCTGATTCTGCTCTTAGAATTTTCAAATTAATCACTGCATTTTTAGCTGACTCTCATTAACAGACCTGTGATACCCGACTACGGTAAGAATCAATACAGCAACATCTTCTTTTTGCTCCTCTGGATACTCTTCTATCATCGTGTTCTTGACCGAAAATCAAAGTTTTTGTTCTAAGGTATTTCTCTGTCATTTCACTCTAATACTTATTCTTTTCTTTAATGTTTAGGTCATAACCAAAGAGTGGGGTTAAGGCTTCGTAACGAGTGACTGCTTGATTTTTTTTTCATTAAAGTAAGATAAACACAAGAAAACTTAACCAACAATTCACCGCTTGCCCGACCAGCTCCTTCCTCGTTGGCTTTGACCTTATATTTTGGACCTGAGACTAGATTTTTATACCAGCAATCCAAAGGTTTGTTTCCGTGGTGCATTAATTTTGTGCGTTTGGAATGCAATTTGCTGCATTGCATGCACCAGAAAAAGTTGGTGTATAGCCACCACCTCCAATACAACGTTTTGAGTTCTCAGTAAACAAAATAATTCCGTTTGCTCTCAAAATGATGTTTTAAGATAAATGGCTGTAGCACTGAGAACGTTGGCTTCCTTATTGCTTGACGAAGATGAAAATGAGAACGATAAATAGAAACGTAAATACTCCCTCATGGATAGGAAAGAGGCAAGAGTTTAGAGCATGTCATTCTCTTTTTCAAGGGTTGAAGAAGGATAAGCAATCCCATAAGGAATTTATCCGTTTGGATGAAAGTTATTTTGAACTCGTAGCGGAAAGACTTACACCAAAGGTAATCAAGGAAAATACGTTTAAGCGTTATAGTATCCAGGCGCACGAAATGTTTTTTCTGACATTATGTTATCTAGCTAGTGATGAATCTTTCACCTCGCTATATTTCCAATTTCGACAAGGCAGAAAAACGGTGTCCAAAATTATTATCGATGTTTGTACTGCCATCCTTGAACATTAGGTCCAGCTAACTTGAAAAACAAAGAGTAAAGAAAAAGAACAGCCCTCTAACTCAGGATCCCATTTTAACTCTCTGCTATTACACTGCACAACTGGTTAAGAAATGAAAGTGCTGGTGGAAAGGTATATATTCCTGATAGCCTTGATGATCATTAAAATACCGAAAGAGGCGAACTGTAAGAAGGTTTATGGAGGTCTGAGCCCTATCAAGGATTTTGGTATTCTCTTTCAAACTCTCTTTATAGGAACCGTTCGGGCAATCTGACTGGAAAAATAAGGGAAGAGTACAAGGAGTATTTGACGAATAAAGTTTTGTTTCATGGCAGTGAAATTGTGCGAGAATAGATGTTTAAATTTAATAGAGTAGCTTTTTTTCATGACATAAAATAGATGCTTCTTTTGTCATTAAAAATATGTACCAGAACAAAACAGGATTCTGTTTTTCTTCAATATCCTCACTTTAAAAGCGCTTAGAGTCTTTTCATTATGTGTAAAAAATCCAAACGGCTCTTCGTCACATAGGAGTAGGTATGCTGATGACTTTAATGAGGGGAAAGTGTGTGTACATTCCCTAGCATATCGGTATTGGACTGTTGGTTGTTGCTGGAAGGGCGATGTTTGCTTTGGATGCTGGAAGGGTGGAAATGTTTGATAATAGGAACTGGCATTAGACTTCCGCTCTTCATACTCAAAATACAGACCCATGATTTTCTTTTAAAGCAATGGCCAGTCCTTTGCATCACACTGGAGTAAGCTGCCTGCTACAGTCCGACCGAAAACATATGTTTTACCCTCTAATACGTTTGCGCCTTGTTAAGTATCCCCGTTGTTTTCATTCTCAGAGCTGCTTTAATTACCTTGAGTGAATTATGTGACAAGAGCTTTTTATTACTTTAAAAATTTGAAGGAAAAAATTATCTATGTTTAAGTGTTTGATGATAGTTTAATGATAAAATTTAAATAAATTCCAACCAATAAAAGCTACTATAATGCTTCTTAATGAATGTTTCTGTTAATGAAGGAGAATACCGAAGGGTGTAGCTGTCTAATAAATTAATTTAGGTTAATTAATAACTCTCAAACGTGACTAAAATTTACAACATTTTTGTTATAAATTTTGCGGCAGCATAAGTCAAAAATGCTAAATTTATCTGTAAATGATACTCACAGCGGCGAAACTTTGAAACAAGGTCACCATTTTTTATCGCAATTTGTCCGAGGTATTTAATTAACCGAGTTTTCAGTACCGAACTGACAAAACCTGTTGACTTTCACTGCAAGTTGAACAAACAAAACAAACGCATTTTCGAAATGGAAGAGAGTAAAAATGATAATTGTCAAGACATTTGGTTTATCTCTTCCTTAAAAGATGTTCCATTCATGGTTTTCAACAACAGTTTTTGGACGTCTTTGTAAATTGGAAAATCTTTTTGGTTGAAATGATCCCTAAATTCTTGAATCACTTGAATTTCTTGGACAAGGTCGGGAGGGTAGTCACTACGTCGACTGCTCCGATTATTTCCTGTACTCTAAACTCCATATTTTCTTTACGTGTTACTGATAGTAAAAGACTCTTCTTTGTTATGAAAGAAAGTATACTGCTGAATTCTCGCCTTTGGTTACAGATCCACTGGCACTATATTTTCTGACTTGTTCCCGTAGCATCTAAATCCCATTGCTTTTAGCTCTTTATTTTTCACTGCTTATAACCGGAATTATTTCATGCCTAGGCTGATTTTTACCAGTACGTCTTAAACTGAATTTTTGTTATGTGACACTAATTGGCTTTATTTCTTGACTGGGTTCCTTTCTTTTTCAAATTAAGTTTTTTCCTAGGCAGTTAACATCTTATCCCTTTGTATTCATGCAACTGTGGTAGTCAGTTGTTAAAAACTAATAGTGTTTATATTGCGTGGCAAAAATCTTGAAACTCAGAGATGGGATGAACAAGTAGCTCATGTAACAATTTAAATTGACAATTTGAAGCTGTAAAAGCCACTAGCCTCAACCATCTCAATATATTTTTAAAGGGATACCAGCACACTAATGTGCTAAATATGTAATTTCTACGACCAAGCTGGTAAATTTGGGAACATTTCAGAAAAATGATCTGATCCTTATTTTGGAAACTTCTAGTAAATAAGCACATTGGCCAAATTGTACTGAGCATTAAATAATCGCTGTGCCTTTATATTCCACCTCGATACTTTGGGGAATATAACAGTTGAGGTGAGCTTGTTATAAGGGGAAATTATGACAAATGTAAGGCGTACTCGATTTCACAAAATTAAACTGTCAAATCTTTGTTTCCCTTGATGGTAAAAATGATAACTGGCAAAACAGAATCTTGACCTCTTTTCTAATGAAAGAGGTCTTGTGGTATTATCTGGATTGTACTGCATACTTTTCTTGCGATATTTCTTCCACGCCATTTCCAGATTTCCGAACTTTGAAGAATTGTTGGAAATAACAATATACAGTAACTGTAAAATGAACTGTCGATGCAGCTTGAAAAGTTATTGGTTCAAACGTATCCGATACTGAGTTTTTAAATGTCTCCTGCCACTTTGGAAGAGTCCCTTCCATCTGAAGTAAAGATCAGAGGAAAGCTCAGCCTTTACAAGAAGTTTTACTCGTTCCTGAGGTTAATAATGCGGAGTAAGATCAGAATTATACAGACTACTTTTAGGTGTTTCTCTGCTGTGGAATATAAGGTCCTGTACTTTGGGCCACAAAGATCATAAACTAAATGCATTCTGAATTCTAAATTACTGATAGAATGCAACTGAAGCGTTATGAAAACTATTTTAATAATGCATCAAGTGGATACATACTACTCCACTGACCCAAGGCGCTCTGGTGATTGCAGTGTACCATGTTTGTTTTTGGTGGGTTTTGTTTCTGGTGGGTTATTTTTTTGACATATGTTCATCGATAGAAGACCTGGACAGAACAAGTAAAGCTGACAGAACAAGTAAAGATGGACAGATAGCACGCAGTACACCTTGGGTACCAAGAGACACGAATCGCTTCTAGAGTACCCCACCATCATCCCTACCAGAGGGCACTTGGTTGGTCGAGAATCAGTGGCCCAGCATGCCAGACTGCAGACCTTGAAGCCAAGGACCTAACACTCAAGCAGCGAACAAAGATATGGTCAGGAGCACAACAGCTGATCTCAGTCAAAGGCCAGAAAATAATCGGATTTTGGTTGACTCTGTTGTCTCTGCAGAAATCGTGCAGGGGCAAATCTTTGTTTGTTTTGTGTGAATGTGAGGGTAATGGGACAGCCTCAGTTTCACAATGTTTTGAGTTGAACAGTCTTGTCTCTGCGCGATTGTGGTAAAGACTTGGGAGGTTCTGTTAAAGTTTTTCAACTTTAATAACAAATACAAAAGGAATGCTGAAAGAATGGATAGAGGAGATTTTGGGTATGGGTCGACAACTGCGTCTAAGAAGTCTAGTGTGTCTTACCAGAAGACGCGTTCAGGTAAGATATTTTTTAAGCTTCGAAGGAGCTGTTTAGATTCCCATCAATGACATGACAATATCGATCACAAGACTGTTTGACCTGGCATTACAAAATTCTCTTGGTGATGGCGATTGGGTGTCTTCGTCTCTACCTTTATGCCAACACACAGGAAGCTGTGTAAAACGTTTCAGTCTTTATAATGAACATTTAAAAGTGTACTTTTTATTAAAATACCTCGGATAGAACCATGGTCATCGCATTATTGATGTTATAAGTAAAGCGTGTGGGAGAATTGGCGATACCCTGCCCCTTTTTAAAAAAGGTTTCTGATACCCAAAAAGTTTTTTAAAACGAGCTATGAATTGGCTGATAAATAGGTCAAGTGAACATGCCATATAAATGGTTTAACTTTCATCAGGTAAAAATCTCACTGGCAGTTCATCATGTTTAGCAAGTCCTTGATGGCAAAGCTAGTCACCGTAAAATATTTTAGCTTTATTGTTTGAAGGCTTGGGACGGTAGTTCCAATTGTTTTGATTTTTATATTACCAATAAAAATCGAAGGTAAAGTGAAAGAATACATTCAGAAAAGGGACACAAGAACCATAGATTGTCACATTACGTAGATGTTTCATGTGCAAAAAAGTACAGACCTGTATTTGAAGATGATTTTGAAAACCAAGCTTAATTCTCTTGCTTTTTGACTTCTTGAGCATTTCAAAATAATCTTTTATTAATTTGTGCCTGCAACTTGCTTATCGAGTCCACTGCGATAAATAATCTACTTTTACTGATAGATGCAGCTCCTGTCAACAAAGACGAAAAAGTGTATTTCAGTTTGAGATATGCTGGTTGTTATAGCTGGTACAATGTCAATCGTTCATGGAATTGTTTCAACTTTGATCAACTTGTATTGCCCTAGTTACGAACGCATACCTACAGAAGCCTCTAAAGAAATTGGCCATTTATTGCATTTTAGGTAGTCCTATAAAATCATTTTGTTACAGTAGTACCAAACAAACACAGTTACGGGTACATTTATTGGCCTCGTTGTTATACTCTGAAGTTCTGACTTTAACATTTTATTGTCACCTTACCCACCAACTTTGCAAATGACTTGTCTGCATATCATCTTCAAAATACAGGAACAAATAAATGGGTACCTTAACATTTTTTTCATTTTTAAGGTTTAATGTTTTTTGCTCAAATTTATGAAGTGGCCTTAGAATCAAGTAAACCAGAAATTTCTACTTTATTGCTTTTAAATCTTGTTTAGGGCATTCAATTGTATATTTGTTTTCAAAGCTGAAACAATTTGTAATGCTATTATTTAATTTTGTTTTGATGCTCATAGAATTAATGCTAAACTCGGCTAAGTTTGCATAGTTTTTACCTTTGTACAGATTATTGGTAACTGCAATATGTATATCTTGTAAAATTAAGTGCCTCGTGCAAGTTTAAGTGGAATGTGTTAAACTTGATAATGTCTTTTAGAATCACCCATTATACATAAGTTGTGCTTGAAGTTTATATAGACCATATTTGTGTTATATATATATATATAGTTTCATAACTTTATGCTATTTACTTTGTTTTATATTTTATAAGTTATGCATTGATCAATGTAAAAATTTCTTTTTTAGACAAATTTGATTCACTGTTCAATGATGGAAGCAGCAAGATTTTTAAAATAAACAAAAATGGTGAGTTTAAGTGAGAGTTGTAACTTCTTTGTATCACATAATAACTAAAGGCATTTTAATGTTTTAGAGAACTGAAATCAGTCTTTGAATTCCTTTTAAGATGATGTGCAAGTGATAGTGGAAAGAGTAGATGCAATAATTGATGTGCAAGAAAATTCAGAGAAAATTAGCAGCAAGATTTTTTTGTGTATTAATTGAAGAAAAATTTGGGTTTTTTGTCTTCTCCCAAAAGACCAATATAAATACCAGATATTAAGACCCCTCCAATGAGATCATGTGAGCTGCTGGCAACCTTTCCTTGGTAAACAACCCTAAAATAATAATAAAAGTAATTTATATTATTGGGTTGTACTTCATTTTTATAAATTTGAGAATTAATGTGATAAATTAAGGTTATGTAGCTTCTCTAGAAGCATATTGTCTATTTTATACTATATATATATATGTGTGTGTGTGTGTATGTGTTATGACATAATATATCTAACAGATAAGATGGACCAAAATAAAGAAGTCCATTCCCTACCTGCCACTAGTCTGAACTATTAATTACAATTCATAAACCTCACAAGTGAATTTTTTGTGTAATTAATTGATGATTAAAATTATGTATCTATGTCAAAACACAAAAAAAGCATGCTAAATATCAGAACATTTGACATGGTTTGTAGGATATAGATAGCATATAACATCATATCAAAAAAGTTATATGATTTTCTTTGCAGCTAATCAAAACAGGGGTGGATAAAACTATGATGTCAGAACAACATTTTTCTAATCACTTGGGTGATTTATTCGTGGCATGTTTTTCTCTGTTCATACTCCTCTCCCCTCATTATCAGCTTGATTGGTTGTAATACTGTAAGTTCAGGATCTTACCATATTTCTGTCACATACAATACCAAAGTACTGTTGTTTTGTTGGAAGCTGTTACAAGAAATTCACTATCATAATATGATAACATCAATAGCCAAAAGATTTCTATAAGCAAATTGAATATGTTATCTGGCTGAAAGTCAATGCTTGAGGTCCAAGTTCTTTTTTATTGGAGATGAATGTTTATCTGACATGGCAAAAAGTGAAAACTTATGCACATTTTTCATCCCAACTGTGTATTTCCTTTGGGAAAAGACATTCAACTTGCACAGTAAAACTTGAAAGTTTTTCAAAGACAATAATTTGGTAAACAGAAGTTTATCCCAAGGCTTCCATCTTCAGATTCAAAGAAATACAGATTACAGAAGTGCTGGTGGTTTTAAAGTCATTAAAACCATCAAAGTCAGCTGGGCTGGAAAACTTATTGTCAACACCAATAAAGGATTAAGCAGAATAAAATGCTACACCCATTTGCTTCTTGACAAATGGAAGTCTACAAACTGGCTCATTTCCAAATAGAGAAGACTGTTCTGGAGTAACTCCTGCATACAGATCTGGAGAAAGATCAAAATATGACAATTACAGGCACTCTCAGTACTTAATGTTCTGTTTCAAGTCTTCAAACAGGAGCTTTTCAAATACTTCAAAACCAACAAGCTCCTCTCTGATGCCCAGTATGGCTTTTGAAGAAGCTGGTCTATGCAACACACCATTACCTTCTTCCATGAATCACATTCTAAGCAGCATATATACAAATTGCTGCATGGGAGCATTGTGTATAGATCTAACTAAAGCCTTTCATACAGCCCATGTTAGTAACTTAGCTGTAAGAATACCTTTTTACAGGACTGAGTATCCTTGCTGTAATGGAGTAAAAGGTCACAGTGAGCACATTATGTATGTGGTCCTTCCATGAGTGAATACTTGGCTTACTCTTATTCATCATTTTGATTTAAGATATATATCCCATGAAAGATAAATGTAATATCCTGATGTACTGTTGATACTGTACTATTCTGCACAGATTAATCAGCAAAAACAGTCAAGGATGTTATTAATCATCCTCTATGAAATTAAAAAGCCTCGTGTCAGCTTTTACCTTGTCAAGGCATGTTTTCTAGGGTCTTCCTCATGATTGCCTTCCCTCAATCACCCAGTCTCTTATTGTTGCTAGCAGATCTCCTTCCTCTCATCCCCTCAGATGACCAAAACACCTCAATGTTCCAGTCCTAATAATCTTCACAAATGACTTTAAGGTTTAAAATAATAACATAACCATGACATGCAAAAATTAGTCTCTAAAATGTTGCTTGTTAGTCTGTGGAATATGTACATCCCCGAATAGGTTATTCAGTTAAAATACCCATGCATACCCCTTTTACATAACACAGGTTTAAAGTGAGTTGACAGAGCTAAAGGCAATTTTCTTTGTACAGGTTTAATGTGACTCATTTGAAATCAGTTGTCTTGTGTCATGAACTGTACTGGCCAGGCTACCAGGTGCATTTTTTTGGAAGGGAATATTTGTCTCTCTAAGCTCAATCCTGTACATACCTGTAAATTTTGAATAATTTAACTTTGAATTTTACTTCAGAGAAAAATTGAAGTAATATTTATAAATGTTATCCAATTTATGTATAGTTAAATATTTGTCTAAATAGCTTAATTTCCTCTCAAGAAAGTTAAAGTAAATGTCCATCATTGCATTTTTTGTTCCATAATGATATGACACATTTCACACCTCTTTGCTTGTCTAAAGAGAAAATTAAACTTTAGGTGTAGAGGAAAGGAAGCTGAAAACTCTTTCTAAACTAATATGATATGAAGTACCACTATTAGAAATGTGCCCTCCATTTTTTGAAGATCTTGTGTAATTCAACTTGAAGACATGGAAGTTAAACCTGAAAACTGTGACTTTGTTTTTTTATTTGCATGAAAATTAAAATAAACTTCATCATGTTGGTAAGGCTTAAATAAGGCCTTTTGGCAGCATTGATGCCGAAACACAGGATGTATTGCAATGGAGATCAGGCTTAAGAAATTAAAGCATAAATAGTATTTGGTTTCATCAGGAGCCAATGTGAGGGTTTAAAAAAAGATTAAACAGATGCTATGATCCATTTAATTTATACAAGAAACATGGTAAAGGTTGGCATAAAACATGGACAGAAAACACCACAACACATGAGAACAATGGCATAGATTGTGTTCCAGGTAGGCAAATATGCAGAAATTACTATCAAAAACAATTTCAGGTTTTAGAGAAAAACAATAATGACTCCGAAAGTGAACTGAACTTTGCTAAAATTGATACTGAGATATTGCAAAGTTCAGTATGCTCAAAATTGAATGGTGGTCTTGAAGTCATTGGTGAGTCCCCTATCAAAACTTGTGGTTTGTTATGGTTGATTGTAATTTTTGATAGCTTGAGTAGTTTTCCCTGTTAAAAGTGGCCTTGACATATTTATCCAAACCAAACTCAATCTTTATATCATCACCAGACTGGTCTACTATACTGAATAGTCCTTCCATCTTGAAATCATTTTTGGCAAACAACTTGATATCATCCATGTATAAAAGGTGGCATATGTTGTTTCCAAAGATATTAAACCCACTCTAACTCTCATTTAGGGGTTTACATAAAGGAAGTAGTGCCAAACAAAATGAATGGTAGACAGGGTCACCTTGGAAAATACCACATTTGATGTCTTTATCACCTGCATTAATGATTCTACCTTGATGATTAAGTAATAGAGTTGTTTTACAGTTAAATTCTTTGAGATGAAAAGTTTTTAATGACCAGAGAGATTTTGTACCTTTCCAGACATTTTGCTATCCAACTATGAGGTATGCTATGAAAGGCCTTCTTATAATGGAACCAAGTTACAGATAAATGCTTATTGTTGTTATGACAGTCTTCAAGGATCATTTTACTAATCAAGAGCCATTTTACAGCCAAAAATCCCCATATTTAGGGCCCATTAAGGGAAAAGGTGATTATCTGTAAGAAAAGTATATGTTTACTCTGTAAGAATCGAAGTGAGAATTTTATGGATGGTGGTATATGTGATTCTGCTGACAAGCCAAGATGGAATATGTTTTGTTTCAAAAATGATTACATTATGCTGACTGGTTAGCTTTTCATGAGATGCACAGAGAGAATTAAGCCAGAAATTCTGATTCTTGTCTATCCATGGAGCCTCCCACTTGCTTGACTTGCATAAAACAAATTGAAGATCCTCAAGGGAGACTTCCAATTTTGCTCCTGGTCCTACCCCAATGCATACAATCACAGGGGAATCAAGGTTGTGAATCTTTTCCATGGTCCGTATTTTTGTCCAGAAGGGTTGAATATATTCTGTAGTTTGAGGTTTTTTTTACTTCAATTTGATTTTTACAAGTAGAGCAGTAGAAACTTTTGGCTTATTCTTAAACATGTTGTTATCCTTATAAAATCTTGATAGTTTCTCAAATCATCTTATTCTGGCTGATTTTGCTTTCATAGTAAATTTGATGGCTTCAATAACTCCCTTAATATAACTTTAAGGTGTTATATTATACTTGGCTATAATCTTTCTGGTCTTAGAATTTTTTACCTGAATGCTAGTGGTCTACATTTTCAGTCTCTTTATCTGACCTCTTGTTCCACATAGCTCAGTTTGCTACCTATGCAGACATGTACAATAGATCATGTAACACAAATCCATTTCGTTTTTAAACTAATTTGTTTGATTACAATATTACTGGAAGAGATAATTTACCCATTCTTTGTCAAGTTTTTTTATCTTTGACATAGGTTTACAATCAGACATAGTTTCGTTTGTCTTATGCCATTCACACAATTATATCTTTTAGCTTTTCACTGATTGTTGCAGGTTGGTGAGAATCACAGGAGACCTCAGGTTGTTTTTTTTTGGGGGGGGGTTGTTGTTTTTTTAGTTTTAACATTTTCCCCCAGCAATTGGGGCTCAGACAGTGCCCTTGAGAGGGACTTTGATTTGGCAGTGAGGAATTTCTTGGCCGGATGCTATTCCTGATGCCAACCAATGGGTTTTTTTCTTCGTAAAGTTCCAAATTCTCCCTGCCAGCTCAGAGAATCAAACCTGGAACTCTTGGTTACTGTGCATTTGCACTAATCACTAAGCCACGGCTCCTCCAGGAGACCTCATGATGACAAATTAAAATCTTCATTAGGCTCTTGCTGAGATGTTGAAGTTTCAGACAGAGATCTGACTATCTTGTTTCTGATGTTCCTCGATTGTCTTAGTTTTAATTTGGTTAATTTCAATGTCAGAGAAGACTTTGTCAAAAATGGTATTTTTATTTTTAGCTAATTTATTACAATTATTTTAAGTGAGGAGCCATGGCTTAATGGTTACTGCAGTTGAACAGTAACCAAGAGGTTCCAGGTTCCATTCCCCGAGCCAGTGAGGAGAATTTGCAACTTTCCAAAGAAAAATGCCATTGGTTGGCATCAGAAAGGGCACTGTCTGAGCCCCAAGTACTGGGGGGAAATGACGTTTACTAGAAAAAACAACTAAAGAAAATCTACAATTAGTTTGAAGTCTAATACCTGGATTTCATTCCATCCAAATTTTATAGATTTGATCTGCATTTGAGTCGTTTGACGGGAATAGAACCGATGTAAAGTAAGCCTCAAGTACTTTTGGCTTATCTTCCCTTTCCCACTTTTGTTGAGTTTTTCTGGAATTGGAAATGATTGGTGCCACTTCAGGGAGGGCATTGTTTGGATGACCCTGATTATGGGTTACCTCCTTGTTTTTGGGAAGTGATTCTGACCCAGTAGCAGACTTTTCGACCCCAACATGGTTGGCAACGGGAGATGCGCATTTTTTCACGTGCGCAAAGAGCGAACTGGCATGTTTTATTTGTGTTTGACCCCATAACGATATTGACAATGAGTTTTTTCTAGTAACCATCTCAAGGGGAGTTGTCACCCAAGTGTAAAAAGGCCTACCTACCCATGAGACAGACTATTATTATTATTATTATTATTATTATTATTATTATTATTATTATTATTATTATTATTATTATTATTATTATAATATTGGTGTCGCACACTAAGTTATGATCTTAAATCGCTAGTGGAGTTTCTTGAGGCATGGTGTCAGCAAGACTCCTCAAACCTCAAGCACTTTCCGAAGTACCCTTGCAGACTGAAGTAACGTAGTTTTGTGCAGTTCGACTTATTATTATTATTATTATTATTATTAT
>RDPX01000059.1:3007101-3047599 GCA_003991215.1 Morbakka virulenta | reverse complement strand
TGTCAGCCCTTTTGGGACATGCACAACCGGTTAAGGTCAGGCAACTGACTGGCAAGTCTGCGGTTTGAGCGGGAATGTTTGATCTAGCCCATTCATAATTACCAGGCAAAACTAGTTCGTGTACCCCACCAATCAATTAAGATCAGAGGTCATACGTCTTACGACGCTACGCCACCTGCTGACAGCAATAGTCAGTGCCTGGTGTAATTATCAGGGCAATTTGACTACACAGGGAAGGGGGGTCAATGTCCCTTTCCAGCAGTACTAGGCAGTACTAAGTTTAGCCGGCCAATTAAGGCAAGTTCAACTTTTCCCACTGTTCCCGCCAGGTTTACCCAGCTCGACTAGGGCAGGCGCGCTGCTCCCTGAGGAATTGCCAGGCGACCTGCTGGTCTGGGCACTTTCCGTCTACCCTTTTATTATTATTATTATTATTATTATTATTATTATTATTATTATTATTATTATTATTATTATTGTTATTATTATCTTATTTTCATAGCTTTTGGCTCTGACTGTTGTTATTGCCTTTTTCTTCTGCTAGGCGAGTCATAACAAATGACCAAGGGCTAGCAGAGATTCTTTGACTTCACATTTCCAACACCTTCCTGAGTATCCTTGCAGTTCCTAGTAGAGTTGTTTTCTGCATTACACCTATCTCGTATGGTATTCCAATCTTTTGCATCCATGAATCAAACCCTCGGGAAATATTCCCTAAAGCACCTATAACCACAGGAACAACTATTATAAACTTCAATCCCCACAGTCTTCGAATTTCTCTCTTTAGATCTTGGTACTTTTCTTCCTTTTCCCTTTCTTTTTCTTCAACTCTTCCGTCTGCGGGTATAGCAATATCTACAATGATTCCAGTCTCTCCAACATAAAACGGAAGGTTGTTCTCTTCTGCCCGTACGCAATTCTTTACACTTCAGAGTCCTTTCCCTCCCTCAATCCTTTTCATGTATAACCTATCTACGTCATTTTTCGAATGCAACGCTTCATGCGTAGTCATTGTTTTTCTTGACTTTCTGTCTATCCTTTTCAATTCACTTTCTTTCCAACTGATCACCCCTGAACCATATCTGAATATTGCCACTGACCACGTGTTTATCGCCGTGAGTTTATTCTTCTCATTAAGGTGTGACTTCAGAATCAGTCTAAGAGGCCTCTTGTATTCTCTGATCGTTTTCGCTTTCATCTCTTCTTCTTCGATTTTGTCTAGCCCAACAATACCCAGGTACGTATATCCACCTGGTTCCACCTCTTTTATGATTTCTCCATTTGGAAGTTCAATTTCCTCGCTCCTAATAAGCGTCCCTCTTTTCAATATCAGAATCCCGCATTTCTTTATGCCAAATTCCATTCCAATTTCCTCGCTATATAGTTGAACAGTCTGAACAAGTGAGTCAATTTGATCTTCGCTCTTAGCATAAAGTTTTAGATCATCCATGAATAGCAAGTGATTTACTTTATAGTCTTTCTTCCCCCATTCGTATCCTAAATTTACCTTTCGTAGAGTCAAAGACAATGGAATCATACTTAATGCAAACAGTAGCGACGAAAGACTGTATCCTTGGAAAGTTCCTCTTTTCACCTCAACATCTTCATTTTTATTATTATTATTATCATGTTTTATCTCTTTTTCTTTTATTTGTGCATTGTTTTAGAACTTCATAACACCGAGTTATTACCAATAAGCTAGGGTACTAGGCCATTCGTGATTTATGCTGTTTTAAATAAAGATAACTGGTATGTAATATTTTCAAACTGACAATGTTCTTCTAAAGATATGGACAGTGCTGTTTAGCACTATTTTTTGAATTTCGATTAAAGACAGCTTTCCTGGGATGTGGTTTACATATTTTTCAGTTCGTTTTTTGATCATACCAAGTGCCCCCACAATGACAGGAATTGTTGTCGTCTTCATTTTCCACATTCGTGATACTTCAATTTCCAAGTCTTTGTATTTGCTTAGTTTTTCAAATTCTTTTGCCGATATGTTGTTGTCTGATGGTACACTCATGTCAATCAACTGACACATTTTATTCAGTTTGTCTTTAATAACGATATCTGGTCTGTTAGCTTGGATAGTCCTATCAGTTCTTATGGGGAAGTCCCATAATATAGTTACACTTGGCTTGTCTACGACAGTTAAAGGATTGTGCTCATATCACTTGTCTGTTGTTTCAATGCCATAGTGGTTACAGACTTTTCGGTGAATGTATTGGCCGACACGATTGTGTCTGTTGGTATAATCATTCGGTGCAAGGATCGAGCAGCCTGAAATGAGATGGTCAATTGTTTCTGCGGTTTTGTTACAGAATCTACACTTTTCGTCTGCACCATTATGGATCATATTCGCCTGGTAATTCCTAGGAATAGTGCTTGATCCTGAGCTGCGACTATAAACCCTTCAGTCTCCGCCTTCAGTCCAGCACTTCTCAGCCACTGATGGGTGTCTGATAAATCAACATCAGCTTTTTGGCTTCGAAGTGGGTACTGACCATGCAAAGGCTTTGACCTCCAGGTATTGTCGATAACCTTTTTTCCTTTTTCCCTTGCCATCTTTTTTAGCTTTTGAGCATTTTCAGTGTTTTTCATTTCTTCTTTAAACTCAGCTTCCAAATCAAGTTCCAATTCTCGCGCAAACAGTTTAGCGTCTTTAACAACCGAGTGAGAGCCTTTCTGATTTTCCTGACCATACACTAACTGGAGCATCCAATCCTCAGACAAATCTAAATACCGAAAGAGAACGATTGTTGAAGTTTTAAAAGAAAGTTCATTATTATTATTATTATTATCTTAGTTTGTAGCATTTGCACAGGCTGTTCTTAATGCCGCTTTGTTCCTCTCGGGCTAGCCACAACTAGCAGCCAAAGGCCAAGAGGTTTCCTTCTCCTTACATTTCTAAAACTTTTCTAAGAATCCTAGCTGTTCCTAATAAGGCTGTCTTTTGTATTATACCAATGTCTAACTCAATTTTTATCATGTCAGTCCATCTCTTGAAATTTTTGCTTACACACCCCAAAGCTCCAACAACAATTGGTACAACACGAGCATTCTTCAGTGACCAAAGCCTTTTTAATTCAATTTTCAGGTTTTGATATTTTTCAATCTTTTCCTGTTCCTTATCATGCACCCTACAATCTCCTGGTACAGCAACATCAATAATGATACAAGATTTGCTTTTCTTATTAACCACAATTAGATCAGGTCTTCTGGCCTCAATAACATTATCACACTGTATGTTAATATCCCAAATCAATTTCATGTCATCATTTTCAACTACTCCCTCCGGGCAGTGCTCATACCACTTCTCCTTCCTTTCAAGATCATATTTCTCACATAATTTCCAATGGATTAGTTTAGCAATGTTATCATGCCTCCTCTTGTAATCGCGTTGAGCAAGCTTTTTGCACTCACAAATTATATGCTGTACAGTTTCACCCTTTTCACCACACATTCTGCACATCAGATTTTCTGTTGTTTTGTCGATCTTATGTTTAATATAATTTGTTCTTAGTGCCTGCTCTTGCGCCGCAAATATCGTTGCTTCTGTTTGTATTTTCAAGTCACTTTGGGCAATCCAATACCAAGACAATTCTCTATCTACTTCTTCAGGCATTTCACGATCAAACTGCCCACACATTCTTTTTTCATGCCACTTAGATTTTAGTTTTGTTTGACTTTGTCTCTTAAATTCTTCTTTCTCTACTAAATTGACAGTTTTAATTATGCCCATTTTTCTTACAGCTTTCAAAAGGAATTTATCTGACTCCCGAACATATAAACCTAAGTTGTTTTCCTCCAATCTTACACATGTTTCAATCCCAATCAGGCCTCTCCCCCCGTCTTTTCTTTTCAGGTATAACCGATCAACATCACTCTTAGGATGTAGCGCTCCATACATCGTTAAGGTCTTTCTTGTCGTTCTATCTAATTTCTTCAGCTCATCAACTTTCCATTCTATGATTCCTGCGCCATATCTTAAGAGTGCAACTGCCCAAGTATTAATAGCTTGGATCTTATTCTTACCATTTAATTTAGATTTTAACACCAACCTCAAACGTCTTTTATATTCAGATACTACCTTAAGTTTCATCTCTTTCTCTTTAATCTCATCTAACTCTAAAATTCCAAGATAAGTATACCCATTTTCATCTACCTCTTTCATAATATCTTTCGTGGGCAAATGAATTCCGTCACACGTAATCAACTTCCCTCTTTTCAAAATAATCACTCCACATTTTCTTAAGCCAAATTCCATGCCAATATCCTTGCTGAATACAAACACTGTTTGTACTAAGCTATCAATTTGGTCCTCACTCTTTCCAAACAATTTGAGATCATCCATAAAGAGGAGGTGATTCAACTTGAATTCTTTCTTACTCCATTCATATGATGCATTCACTTTTCTCAAGACAAGAGACAGTGGGATCATGCATATCACGAATATCAGTGGGGAAAGACTGTCTCCTTGGAATATACCTCTTTTTACATCTACTTCACACAGTTCAGACCCATTTGAAGTTAACAGGAGTTTCCATCGTTTCATACTTTTCTCCATAAAGCTCCTAATGTTGTTAGCAATACCAAACATATTAAGACATTCTAGAATCCAGCTATGTGGGACAAAATCATAGGCTTTCCTGTAATCAATCCACGCCATAGCTAGATTCGTCTTCCTCTTCTTACAGTCCTTTAGTATTGCTTTATCGATAAGTAGCTGATCTTTTGTCCCTCTGCTCTTTCTCTTACAACCTTTTTGCTCTTCCGGAAGCAAATTTTCGCTTTCCATAAAACAGTACATCTCTTCCGAAATAACACCAGTTAGCAGCTTCCACATCAGTGGAAGACAGGTTATTGGTCTGAAATTCTCGACAGCATTTCCTTTTGTTGGTTCCTTCTGACACAACACTGTTCTTCCATAAGTCATCCAAGCTGGTATTTCTTTTGTCCCATCAAGAATATCGTTTAACTGACTGGCTATCCTTTCATGCACTCTATTGAGTTTCTTTATCCAGAACCCTTGCACTCCGTCATGCCCGGGTGCCTTCCAATTTGGCATTTTCCTGCATTGCTTCATAACCATATCTTTATCAATTATAATATTCTTCTGTTTAACATTCACCATTTCCTCCTTCAGACCATTCAACCAATCAGCATCTTTGTTATGCTCTTTCCCTACGCTCCAAATTTCACTCCAGAAAGTTCTACTTTCCTCTGCATTGGGTATGTCACCATTACTCTTTCTAGCATTTCCATTTAACTCATGATAGACCTTCTTTTGATCCACTCGGAACAATCTATTTATTCTGTACTGATCTATTCGTTGTTCGTATCGGGTAACTTTTGCAGCTTTGGCAAGAACCCTTTGTTTTAATTCTTCAATTACTGTTGTTAAACCCTTCCTTTCTACTCTGTATTTTTCCTTTACCAATTTTGCCTTACCCTCTCTCGCAACGCCAATTTGTTTTTTCTTTACCCTTTCAAGAATGTTAATATCCTTAATAAGTTGCTTGATATCACCTTCAATACGTCTTTTCCACCACGGATCCTTCTTCTTTCCTCCTTTATATTTTCTAAGCCCTAGTCGATCTGCTACCCAGACACCTGCAGCTTTGATGAGATTATTTGTTTCTGTTATACTCTTCGTTTCGATGAAATCCAACACTCTATTAACTTTAGCAGTAGCTACATTTAGGCTTTTCATGTTAACATTCTTAAATTTAATTCCATCGGTATTCCTGCCTTCAATGACGATATCATTTAATTGAGCAATAATTAGCTGCGTTTCTTCATCTAATGTTTCAATATAAGGAATCACATCGCCAAAATTCTCATTTGGTTCATGAAACATATGATCACTTTCTTCCCCACCTATCACTCTGTTATTTCCCTTTGGTATGTCCTCAACCTCTTCTGTATTCACATTCACTTCTTCACTATCTAGATTTATCTTTCTTTGAATATTTTCAATTTCCAAATCAGAGAGCCAGCCGTTTTTTCTAATGGCTCTTGCTTGATCACACAAGCGTTGCTCAGTGACATCAAAGACTCCCCGTTCTCTCCATTCATGCATCATTCGTTGCCTGTAACCCCTTACTGGTTTTTCATTCTCATCAAAAGCCTTGCTTCTTAAGAAGCATTCCATAACAATCTTATTTACTTGATTTGACCACTTGGTTCTGACAGTCATAGGATGACGACCGGGTCCCCGCTGTCGAACCAGGGGACACCTGCCGGGCGAGGCACCTTCACGATCTGCTCCAGTGCCATTCACGCCGTTATTTTCAATATTATTTGTATTCATTTCACTCAAATAGAGGGTAGTGGTGATAAGGTGTCACAACCACCAGTATTTTTATCGAGACACCATCTCTAGGGAAGTTGCCAACCAAGGCTAAAGAGCCCCCCCCCTACCCATGGGGCAGACTTAACCCCGCCGAATGCCAATTCGGTACTTTAAAGTCTCGGGGTAGGCTGACAGGTGCTACACCTTGCCCAAGGGTGACCTGGAGGTAGTTGTGACAAAGGGTAACCTCATTCGCCCACGTCGAAACTCCACAACCGGATGCAGTTTAATGTCAATACCCAGGACATTAAACTATTATTATTATTATTATTATTATTATTATTATTATTTATTATTATTATTATTATTATTATTATTTTAAAAACTTGTTATTATTATTATTTAAAAATCATGTAGCTAATGTTATTGCTGTTACATCTCCTTATAAGGCAAGTCATAACTAATGACCTAGGCTAATAAGATTCCACTTATTATATTTCTAGTACTCTTATTATTGTCGTTCCTGTTATTAACACGGTCGTTTTCTGCATATCCACAATATTGTGCTCAATCCCCAGTTTTTGAATCCATTTCCGAAACCCTTTGCTAACACTCCCCAGAGCTCCTATCACAACAGGTACCACTTGCACATTTCGCAAGCCCTAGAGTCTTCCTACTTCTCTTTTTCAATCTTGGTATTTTTCTACCTTCTCTTTTTCGTTCTCTTCTATTCTTTTGTTAGCTGGTACAGCAATATCAATGATAATGTATGTATTTTCTTTTTTGTCAATTAATACAGTGTCTGGCCTTCTTGCCTCGATTACATTATCGCATTGTATAGTGATGTCATACAAAATTTGTACGTTAATTATTATTATTGTTGTTATCATTATTATTATTATCATTATTATTATATGGATTATAATTAGTTATTTGCTTGAAATTGTATTACAAAATTCGTCTTTTTGATGTGTGCACATTTTACTCTTTGTCCGTTTTAGTATGTTTTTTCATGAAGTAATAGATTTGAGCATTTGAATTAACAGTTTCTTCACTTGAAACACTATCACAATCATTTGACTATGGACAAAGTCACAAGGACCATGAAGGCAAAGTGTAAGTTGTCTCTTATTTATGATTTGAGACCTTTATATTTAACTCTAGTGAATACCGTTGTTTTTAAACAGACATATTCTTCATGGTTTTAAGACAACGTTTTTGTTATAACTTTGCGTTTTCCAATCGCATTTGGATAAAGATTTTTATTCAATATATGTGGGTTTTTTTGTGCTCAGACATTCACTTCAACTCAATTAGTTAACCCACCATTAATATAAAATCCTTACTGTGAGCACTTTTTTTAATTATTTTTAAAAAAAGATCTCCCAAGGCTTTAAGTTCAATATGAAATTGTTTAGAATTTTCTACCCCTATTAACTTGGATGTAATAGTTTTACAGCCATCAGGTCATTGGTTCAAATCTACTACGGAGTGCCTAGACTGATTTTTTACATCAATATGCCTAATGACTATTCAATTAAAACAATTCTTACTTAGTTCTTTAAACAATTGTTACGAAAGAAGTTAAAATTCCAATCCTAATTCGTGTTTTAATAATACTATTTTCTAAGCAAGTCTGATATGGCAACTGGAATTGTATTCACTTTGGTTGGAACTTTTTTTCTGACACTCATCAGAATGCGAATAAACAAACCAAGCCACATTTAATCGATGAATAAAACAAAGAGGAAAAAAAACAAAAAGAAACCACCCTTGTTTGTGATTTTGAAAAATTACTGAAAACCTTATACCAATTTTTTTCGATTATCTACAAAGCACAGGTGATGGAAATATATTACGAATTGTCTATTTAGTCGTCTGATGGCCTTCTGAACCGAAACCTATTCTACCGTCTTTTACCGAAAGTAAAATTCCATTTGGCTTTTGTTCAAGCCACGTGACGTGGTTCTGTTCAAGCCGCAACATAAGGGTTAGGGTTAGGGTTAGGGTTAGGAACAATAGGGTTTCCAGTATTCTGCCAGACAACATCCGGTACAAAATGGCCATCGTTCGTCAATGGCGGGAGAATAGAATTCGAGATGTCCAGCCGTCTGACGGCTAAATAGCAACTGCCAATATATTTTGAACAATTCCATTAACGATTCCAGTTAATTTTGTTAAACGTCGTGTCTTTACTTTAAGGAGCCGTGGTTTAATGGTTAGTGTCAGATAGGGTATCCGGCCAAGAAATTCCACACTACCAAAACAAAGCCCCTATGAAAGGCATCGTCTGAGCCCCAGTTACTTTGGAAAATGATGTTAAAACGGGCAAGAAGAAAAAATCACATCACTTTTTGTAAAGGTTACCAGTATCAAGAAAGCAACGGAAGCAAGGTTAAGATGGCTAGGGCATGCGATGAAGGACTATGAACTTGTAATACTCCCCTTCTAGCAAGTATTTAACGAAGCTGTCTCTGGGAATGCAAATACGAAAGTCGTTATGTATATATTCGCGGTCAGTTTTTCGATTGCAGGTGGATATATTTCAATAGTTACGAAATAACCCCTGAAATATGGTGCGAATCCATCATGTTGACTATGTGACCAACATAATGAAAATATCGACCATCTAGTCTAGGGATGCCCCATTCTAGCACCCAAATGACAAAATAAAAGTCGGCATGATAGGATTGACCAATATATACACTGGATGGTGTGTAAGAATTCCACCCTGAAAATAATTGGTGAGAACATAAATCACTAAGGGTTGTAGAAAATAGAAATACTGTTCTCTGCGACTTTGGCATACATACACACCGAATGATACAGGCAAACAGACCGGATATTGATAAAAAATCACTCTGAAAAAACTTGTCCTCAGATTAATATGGCAATACCAGCAGGTACTAATACCTCTCTTAATATCTTTGAGAAACTGAGAAAATACAAAGATCTTGAGATTGAAATAACATAGACGTGGCACTTGAAAATTACCACATTACCTGTCGTTGGTAAGACACGTGGTACGATATCTAAGAATACTAAACAGTATGTCTATCAAATTCATGGTAATTTATTTTAAACTGAGCTTTAAAAAATTACTCTCGTTCAGACATCACATATTTTGCGAAGAATGTTTTCCATTTAAATTAATATACATATAGTAATAATATTCCTGTTATTGGTATTCTTCAGTCAGTAAAAAAGTATCACTTTACACATGGAAATCAATTACTCTTTACGTGAGGTTCCAGGTTGGTGACTTGGCACACCTCCTATATCAACATAGCAAAATCAAAACATATAATAATAATAATAATAATAATAATAATAATAATAATAATAATAATAATAATAACAATAATAATAATAATAGTAATAATACCACTAATTCTATTAAGTGGAAGGTAGAGTTGGCTATATGAAGTACTTTAAACTATCAATGGAAAATTATGCACTTCATTCATAGTCGGGAAAAGGCGTTGCTCTTTAGGTGAACCACAATTAACAATTTGCCCCTGCATTGCAATTTTGGTTAAACGTGATATATGATTTTAAGTACATGTAGCCAGTATGCACCTGCTATCATACCAGCACTTTAATTTGTATACAACCACAGTTGTAATAACAGGTAAACTTTGAGTTTCTTTGTTTCATTTTATAATGAATTGTTTGATGTCCCAAGCACACCATCTTTAGAATAGGGATTGAGTGAGAGATTTGATTTGATTATTATTTGATTATTCATATTTTTGTTGCTTTTAAAACAGGCACGAGATTTCAAGGGAAACAAATGATCTTGCAAAGCAAACAAGAAATGCTTTTAAGGAAATGTCCACTATTATTGGAAAGCATCAAAGTAGCTATGGCAGTGATCAAAAATTAGTATGTTTCTAGAATGTTGGTTTTTATTTGTTTATGGATGAACACTTTTCTCGTCAAAACAATATAACCTGTTTTCTTGAAAACCCTACACATACTGTTCCTGTGCCAGTCTTTCTTTCATTATGTACAGTTGCAAGCAAGCGCACGTGGAAAGAAGAAGTAGTTGAAACCATCAGACAAAGCATTTTAAAGAACTGGTTAGTACCTGTTCAAACCCATATTTCTTGTGTCAAGTTGTTCCCACAGTCATCAAGAACAGACCAAGTGATTTTGAAATATGTTCGTGGATGGAATTATTCTTGGAAGGCCAAGCTGGTATTTTGTTATGGAATCTGAAAGTGTACAATGATAACTGGGTCAGTTAATTTTGTGAGCATCATTAAATAGCAATATTCCTGCAGATTATGTACCCGGAAATAACTTCTTGCTTGACATGTTAAAAAACTGGTTATTGCGTTGTTTTATGTAATTAGCATACTTTTTCATGTATTTTTAAATATAAATTTCGTTGCAGAAAATCACTTATGTTACCGTGTTGTAAATTGATTAATTATTCAGGAGTAGAGAGAGATTTTGTATGCTACACAACTGAGTGAGTGACTTCTTGATTAAATTACTGGTTTTGAAATCTTTAACTGTAGTTTTAATAAACATAAGCACTATCATAGTTAAGCAGTAACAAACAGGTAATTCAGTAGCTTATGTACAGGAGTGTGCCTGAGTTTCAACTTTTGTATTTTTTGTATCTAAACACACAGAGTTTTTGCAGGAATTTCTTGTGTTACCAGATGGATTTCTATCACAGGAAATGCACTTGTGACCACAGTTTTGAACCCCAGAGCTTTCCTGGGNATAATAATAATAATAATAATAATAATAATAATAATAATAATAATAATAGTAATAATACCACTAATTCTATTAAGTGGAAGGTAGAGTTGGCTATATGAAGTACTTTAAACTATCAATGGAAAATTATGCACTTCATTCATAGTCGGGAAAAGGCGTTGCTCTTTAGGTGAACCACAATTAACAATTTGCCCCTGCATTGCAATTTTGGTTAAACGTGATATATGATTTTAAGTACATGTAGCCAGTATGCACCTGCTATCATACCAGCACTTTAATTTGTATACAACCACAGTTGTAATAACAGGTAAACTTTGAGTTTCTTTGTTTCATTTTATAATGAATTGTTTGATGTCCCAAGCACACCATCTTTAGAATAGGGATTGAGTGAGAGATTTGATTTGATTATTATTTGATTATTCATATTTTTGTTGCTTTTAAAACAGGCACGAGATTTCAAGGGAAACAAATGATCTTGCAAAGCAAACAAGAAATGCTTTTAAGGAAATGTCCACTATTATTGGAAAGCATCAAAGTAGCTATGGCAGTGATCAAAAATTAGTATGTTTCTAGAATGTTGGTTTTTATTTGTTTATGGATGAACACTTTTCTCGTCAAAACAATATAACCTGTTTTCTTGAAAACCCTACACATACTGTTCCTGTGCCAGTCTTTCTTTCATTATGTACAGTTGCAAGCAAGCGCACGTGGAAAGAAGAAGTAGTTGAAACCATCAGACAAAGCATTTTAAAGAACTGGTTAGTACCTGTTCAAACCCATATTTCTTGTGTCAAGTTGTTCCCACAGTCATCAAGAACAGACCAAGTGATTTTGAAATATGTTCGTGGATGGAATTATTCTTGGAAGGCCAAGCTGGTATTTTGTTATGGAATCTGAAAGTGTACAATGATAACTGGGTCAGTTAATTTTGTGAGCATCATTAAATAGCAATATTCCTGCAGATTATGTACCCGGAAATAACTTCTTGCTTGACATGTTAAAAAACTGGTTATTGCGTTGTTTTATGTAATTAGCATACTTTTTCATGTATTTTTAAATATAAATTTCGTTGCAGAAAATCACTTATGTTACCGTGTTGTAAATTGATTAATTATTCAGGAGTAGAGAGAGATTTTGTATGCTACACAACTGAGTGAGTGACTTCTTGATTAAATTACTGGTTTTGAAATCTTTAACTGTAGTTTTAATAAACATAAGCACTATCATAGTTAAGCAGTAACAAACAGGTAATTCAGTAGCTTATGTACAGGAGTGTGCCTGAGTTTCAACTTTTGTATTTTTTGTATCTAAACACACAGAGTTTTTGCAGGAATTTCTTGTGTTACCAGATGGATTTCTATCACAGGAAATGCACTTGTGACCACAGTTTTGAACCCCAGAGCTTTCCTGGGAGACGGGAGACTTAAACTCCAAAACGTTATTTTATTTCATCCACCTTAGATCAAAAAGCTAGTTGCATGGGAGTCAAGATGAAACAGAGACCACGTTTAGATTGTGTTAGAACTTTGAGTGTGGTGGAGCACCCCAAAACCCAATACCAACGTGTTTTTGTCAGCCAACGATGTTGAACCCTCTGTACAAAAATGCTGTTAAATTTTTCATGAATGTCAAGGGAGATTAAAGGTTAGATATGGACTTTGTCAGAAGTTAAGAGGAAGTTAACATTTCTTTATTTCTTGATCGTTGCCAAGCTGTTGGACGAAAAAGAGACTGTAGATGCACTTTGGAATGGTCCGCAAGTGGAAATAGTTTCGATTTAAAGACTGATTTTTTTTTGTTATTAACAAGAGACCCTAACGATTTATAAACCAAAAAGCTGTAAACTTGAGTCTAAACAGAGCCTGACTTAATATTGGCAAGCTTAGAACATTGGTTGTAGATTCTAGTGGCATCTCTTGTCTCAAAGTGATATTGTATTATTAGCTACAAAGACCTGAAATAGACTATGAGAAAACCTGTCAGTTTGGATTGCAGTTAGCACATAAGGTAGGATTATCCAGGAACAAATCAAGAGGTTAATGAAGCTCGTTTTTATGCATGCAATGAACCAAACAAAATCGTATTAATTCCCGATGTTCCAAAATAGGAAGACAAGTAGTTTCATACTGATGATATGGCCTATACTTTTTATCTTGTTTTTGTGGGTCTCAGTAATTGGTGAAACCCTGTTTGTGTAGAATTCAAGGTAGTTTTTAAAAGATATTTGGACATTTTAGGTCAGATTGAGGAAGGTAGTAAATTAAGAGGTTGAAATGTTGAACCATACATAGAATTGTGCGATTCTACAGTGACAATAAAATTAGTTGGTGGATTAAAGGCATTGGAACTTCACAATTCAAATGATGGAATCTTTCATAAGTAATTCTAATGCTATATTGATGAAAACATAGCAGAACTAAAACGGAGAAAAATACTTAACAAAAGATTTTAGTATAGATATATATATTATACATATATTAGTATATATGTATGGAAACAAAAGATATTAGTAAAATATTCCACCTGTGCCAATAAGAATTTGGCAGTATTGCATCCTTAAATTTGTTGGCAGGGTTGCTCTGTCACCAGTGTGAAATGGAAATGGCCATTGTTGCTAACTTTTTAAGACGAAGGAATTCTTTGAGAAATTAAATCTAGATCTCGCATATGTAAATAAATACTTCCTAACAAAAAATATGCAGTTATAGTGAGGGGGGGGGGAAGTAA
Source organism: Morbakka virulenta (assembly GCA_003991215.1). Classification (NCBI taxonomy): domain Eukaryota; kingdom Metazoa; phylum Cnidaria; class Cubozoa; order Carybdeida; family Carukiidae; genus Morbakka; species Morbakka virulenta. The sequence goes on along the minus strand of RDPX01000059.1, from coordinate 3,033,843 downwards.
TNACTAAAACGGAGAAAAATACTTAACAAAAGATTTTAGTATAGATATATATATTATACATATATTAGTATATATGTATGGAAACAAAAGATATTAGTAAAATATTCCACCTGTGCCAATAAGAATTTGGCAGTATTGCATCCTTAAATTTGTTGGCAGGGTTGCTCTGTCACCAGTGTGAAATGGAAATGGCCATTGTTGCTAACTTTTTAAGACGAAGGAATTCTTTGAGAAATTAAATCTAGATCTCGCATATGTAAATAAATACTTCCTAACAAAAAATATGCAGTTATAGTGAGGGGGGGGGGAAGTAATAAAATATATGTACAAAATTAATGGCTGGAAACTTCCTCAAATTAACTTAACTGAATTTGTTTTTGATAACTATATTTTTAGGTTTGAAAAATTTACCATTCCGACTCTAAATTTTTTTTTCTTATTTTACAGCGTCTTTATAAACTTCAGCTTAACAAATTACGTAGTGAATTTGAGAATTCTCTTTCTCGTTACCACGCAATACAAAATGTAAGTGTTGATTGCCAATTTTAGTATTTATTTAAATACACTGTTTTGTATTTGTTTTTTGTTTTTTTTGTGCTTTGCATTGATTGCTTGGATTTCTTGTTACTCTCCTTTTTAGTAAAGTTCTAGAAGCAAAGGTTTGCTTGCTATGGCTACTATCGCTTGCCACATCTACCTTGTGTGTTAAATATTTTGCCTTCGTACCCAAGGGACATGTTTCTGATTCATTTATCACTTTGTTTATTTGTTTGTATTAAGAGTCACTATTACGAAATGTCAAAAGCTCTCGAGTGAAGAAGGCCACAGGTTGTCACTTTTTTTGTTCACTCCATCTTTTGTAATATAACTAAAGAACATTTTTCACCCATGTAGGCTTGAGAAAAGGTTACGGTTAGTGCGGACCAGCCTTCAAATTTTGGCGAAAAATAAATGAAAAGTAAAAACAAATGACGAAGCACAAAAAAATCACGTGATTTGATTGATAGCAGTTCTGCCGAGATAGGGAAACAGTAATAAGGAAATCGCATTGATTCAAACTATTGACTTGAATTCAGGCAACACCCCCTTTTTGTAGTGCTTTTATACCTTGGTAAATACGTGGCTGATGTTTGACCGCTTTGCTTACAAACAGAGCAGTTTAATATACGATCTTTTTTCTGTCTGTGTGGTACAACTGAACGTTGATTTGACCAAAGGAAAATGTTATTACTACGTCTTTTTGATGGACAGCTACCGATGTGCCTTTCCATGACCATACCGTCTTAACATATTTTGTCTAACTATTGGTGTGTTTTCCTACATTGCCGTTTATGTTAAATTTCTGTTTGCGATCATGTTTGCTTCTTCTTTGTTTAGAGAAAAGTGATAAATAAAAGAGTCGTCTTTTTTTTTGATGGCTACGGTTTTATCCTGTTGTACTCGAAATTTGTATGGCGGTTGCGAAAATTTTTTATCTCTTTTCAGTATAAACAAACTGAAAAGAGTGCAGGTACCCTTTATTAAAACTTTGAATCCTCTAGGTCTTCTTTTAAATATTATGGGTACCTGTGTACAAGTATATTACCAGAGAAGCGAAATGAGCTAAAACTGAACCTGCTTATTAGAGTTTAGGATGTATCCGAATACAAGAACAAATTGAAGAATTCAATTTTCTTCAGAGCATAATTCAAGAAGCAGGGACCGGCAAGATAAAAAATTCAGTGAGTTAGCCGTGAGGAGTAGTGGTAGATAAAAGGGAATAAGTTGGGCATACTGTTAAACGGTAAGACGATCTTTTCCATATTGTACATACTAAATCGAATTAAGTTCAAATTGCTCTTAATAACTAAGTTTTATTTCGGATGCACACAGTAAATGAGCAATTTTTGCATTCTGAGTTTTGGATGAACTCAGAAGGGATACTATCGTTAAAAAATGCCAAGCCACAAGGTAGCCTGTAAAGTCATTAAATACGTTAGAGAAAGGCGGAATCGAATTACTTATATATTAGTTGGCTGGTCAAGTAAATGTCACACCTGTTTTATACGGCTGTTTTATGGCTGACATTTTGTACCTTTAAATGCTGGACCACGTTACAAGAGGTAACCGGGGGTTTTTTACCATGGGACACTTGAATTAATAAAAAATGTATGCTGAAGTACAAGATGTTTCCGATGTGATTGCAAGGTCTGGTATAATAATTGGATTTCAAGTTTCTTTGTTGATTTTTCAAGGTAGTAACTATAGGTCTACGCCTGGAAACATAGCTCACCATAAGTCGTCATAAAATCTTCGTTGAGAGTAAAGCTTTAGACAGAAAGTAATCAATTCTCAAATGTAGAAAAAGAAAAGGGAAATTGTGCTGTGTTTCATAAGAAATGCGATACAAGGATCGAAGATACTTACCCAGTTGTTATTGGTAATTTCAAAATGGTGTCAAGGTGGCCTCCTTTCGCTGCTTCTTTACAAAGCCAATTAATTAGGTTTTATCAGCTTCTCAACTTCAATGAATATCAGACCTTAAACCAAGTGTACAAAGAGCAGTTTTTACTCAGCCAGGTAAAAACATAGTTATATTCTGCCCATCAACCATAAAGAAGTACTTACTTCTCTTTTACTATCAAAACACGAGCAGTGTGGAACTGTGCTTGTACTTTCTTTAATGGCAGGGTGGGTGAATATTATTCATTTATATGTGGTATTTACCTTAATATATTCTCTTAATTGAGGTTCATAGAAATAACAAAGATGTTGTGCGTTTCAATAAATTAAATGTTTTATTTTTGAAGAAATCCTATCTTGGTTTGTAGGTTATTTCACTGAAAGTCAGAAGTTATATTGATCAAGATTTTTCCTTCTTCGAAGTTGGTTGATGTTTCCAACGAGGATGACCAGTCACCACTTATTAATGACCCCATGGGGTATGTTACAAAGTCAATATTATCTGTGGTCAATTTTTTGTATTTGAAAAATTTTGACAAAAGTTAACAAATATAGATACATTAGACAGCATGACTTTTGAAAGTAAACACCTAACAATTAACAGAGCAACTAATCGGTTTATGTGGTTATCAAAATCATTACCGTTTCACTTGCATTTGTTTGAATGCGTAGAATTGCTTACATAGTAAGATCAATGTTATTTGTGCATCCCTGTTGTTAACGGCCTGTCATGTGGTAAAAGAAGAACTGCTTAATAATGCGTTTGAATTAAGAATGAAAATATAGGATCTTCTTGAGGAAGGAAAAGGATTGGAATGCAAGACACAGTGGTGGAAAGATCATGTAATGAAATAAAAGGGAGAACATAAGGAATGATGTCAATGAGATGATAGGGCTTTGGAAACTCCTATCAAGCAGAGAGTGGGAAATACATTAAGCTCAGGAAGGATATGTGTGACACGATTGGAAACTGGGCAATGACTCTGTATTAATAAATAAAGAAAATTGGCTTGATGCTGAAGAATTTGAGGAGCATATAATCGTATTGGAGCATGAGCTGCTTGAATGGCTAGCATTTGGAATGGAAAAGACCTAAGGCTAACGAAATACTTGCAAGAGAGAGACTGTCATGATGGCCTCTTTTCGATGTTGATGTGGTGGTGTTAATGATACTAGTCATGATTAGGTGACAGTGGTAATACGTTAATAAGTGCTATTTGTGACTAATTATGAATTTTGAGATGAAAAGCAAGAACTGCAATGTTTTCTAATTTTTTAAAATATGTTTTGAATAAACACTTAATTTCTTTGGATCTTTTAATTAGTCTCGTCTCGCTTTTGCATACTGTTGCATGATTTCATAGTTGTTGTGTTTTTATGAATTTTCATCCAAATTTTCCCTTTAAATTAGAGCTTGAGTATGCCAAGCTTTGTTTTTGAAAAGTTGTCATGGACTTACATTTGTAGGGAGTATAATAATCAGTTGTTAAATGCGTGGAAATCGTGACCATTGTTGGATCGCATTTAGAATAATCCATTTTAAGCAACAGTGGATTGGAAGAAGTAAACGCAGGGAAGAAAGTTCTAGTCAGGAGATTTCTGTGGCTTCAGAGCTTTTCTTAGATATTTTAGACTTAATCCCAGAATAACTCTACTGGCCGGGGATTGAAAGTTGACCAGTATTACAGATGCACTGCATTGGATTTTGTATCGTAAGAAGCTAAAACCATCGGAATCTTTAAATCATTTGCAATCCTTACGATTGGTCTCTATTGAGGAAATGTCGCATCGCCGGTATCACATGTTTCTGTCAGAAGAGCAACATGAAATTTTAATTATGGAAAAGCTTGCTTTCAGCAATAATTTATGGGTAAAAGCACTATTATGGTAATTTCCCTGCGTGTATTATGCTGCAAATAAAAATTTTGACTATTGGTGAATGTGTATTTTCTTTTGAAAATACATGGAAGTCTCTGTTAGGCCCTAGTTCTCAAGTAAACTATGACCTTGCTATTGCACAGTTTGTTGTAACCCCCTACCCTTTACACAGTGTGCTGCAAAAAGGACTGCTTTACTTGAGCCACACGTACGTTAGGGGTTGCTTAACAATGCATATTGTAAATATACATTGTTATATTAGCAGTGTTAATTGTAAATAGATGACTTAATAGAATACTAGTCGCATACGTCGGTTTCTCCGTCCAAGATTCCTTTCGTAATTTATGTAAAATTGGTAATATTCTGGTACTTGTAACGGTATGGTTTGTTTTTGTTGATGAAAGCAAACTGGTTATTTTTCCAAAGTAATGTTGTTTGCTCTCGTAGGAGATAAAACCTATGTAGTTCTCATGTGTCGTAAAAATTTTGTGAGAAATTGCATTGAATCATAGCAGCATTGAAATATATTGTCAATATTTTACGTGTTGTATCTCCTTTGCAGTCTTCTATTTGCAACGTGGTGCTCTCATTCTATTGTCGTGAGCCCAAAAAAATCTGCCTTCATAACGACCTTTGTTTATTGAACACTGATTTATAGATATAATAAGAAAGAAAAATATTGGCCATTGCAGGATACTCTTGTTTTTGTTTTTTAAAGTGTTTTATACATAAAATATACTGAATCAGTATATTTATATGATTTACAGTGAGTTGCAGATACAAATGCATGAACAAGAACTTGATTTGATTAGAGAAAGAGAACAAAGAATTAGGGAATTAGAGGTAAGTGGTTTAGATAAAGCAGAAACTGCTGGTGTTCATAATACCCTTGGCTCTTAAGAGAACGACTAATACTATAACATTTCTGTTTAAAGGCATTTTTACCACACTTGGGTCTGAGTAGAGGATTTAATTAGAAATATGTTTTTCCTATTTAAATCAATGCAAGATAGAAACAGGTAATACCTGAAATTGTCATTGCTTATATTTTTATCGATGTACATTGTTTAGGAGATTTCTAATATTCAGCGTTATTTTGGTACTTAGGTTCAAGACTTGGTAAACACAAGGAGCCGGAGTTAGCGAATTCCTATAAAACGTTCGATTTAGCTTATATCATAGATGTTGGTGGTGATTACAATGATGGTGATTATCATGATGATGATGAAACTCTAATATTTATTTTGAACCAAGGAATTTGAGTGACATATTTATCGATAGTTTAGCAGTGTTAAAATTGATCAAATTACAAAATATTATTTAAAGCCATTTTTTGGATGCTAAAGATAACTACTAACGCCCTCAGCCCTAAATACAATATGTATTTTTTAAAGCAGCTTTGGTCTTTTGATTGATTTTTGCCAAAGTAAAAAACCCAAACTATTAAAATATTATATATATTAGTATACAGAAAAAATAAAAAATAATTAACGATACTATTTCCATCATAATTTATTCCAAAGTGGAAACAGTTACGTCTTTTTTTGAATCACAATAAAACACCAAAAATTAGCTGCCTGAAGCCCAAAAATTAATTCTCACGCTTACAAGTCAGAATGGTTAATTTAGAGTTGAATGGATGAAAAATTGTTAAGTTTCATATGAATTTAGGCAGAAAATCAGAAAATCCTTGGAAATAATTGTAATTTAACAGTGCAGTAAGTTCTAATTTGGCTTCTTTATGGTTCTAGTGGAGACTTTAATTCCATATATTTGTGAAAAGGAGACTTTATTTTCATACATTTTTGAAAAGGAGGCTAAAAATACCAATTCAATAAATATAGACACACTGATACCAGTTGAATATACTGTAGCATAAATTTGAATTGATATTAGTTGGGAAAATCATGAGGATGAAAAAACTACAGCCACGGATCGAGGCAGCAGGATATTGCATTGTCGCCAGTATGTTGCTACCTTGCTATCAAGATACCTTTTACACTAAACCGATTACAGAGGTACTTCCATTGTTGTATACTTGAACATTCTGCTAATACGAGTCGAACGAAATAGCTTTACTATATTTCATAAAATTTACCTTGAGAAGCAATATTACCAATGTTTTAGCCTGGTTTTCTCTCGTCGGAGTTGTAAATTTTTGTGGCCTGCAAGTATAAAAAGGTTTTCTTTTTTCAGCTGCCGCCACTTAAGGCTTCCTTTTTGAAAATCTTGTATTTTTCAAACTTAAAACTCATTTGTATAAAATCCTTGTTTTGATACACAGAATGCAAATTTTCTGAGGTAAGCCATAGCAGTAGGTACGACATAGAAACCTCAGGGTTTCTTTTTTATTTATTTATTTTTTTTTTGGTGTCAACGTCATTTTCCCCCAGTAACTGAGGCTCAGACGGTGCCCTACACAGGGACTTGGATTTGGCAGTGAGGAATTTCTTGGCCGGATACCCTTCCTGACGCCAACCAATGGCTTTTTCTTTTGTGAATTTCCAAAGTCGCCGCTAGGGGAATCGAACCTGAAATTCCTGGTTACGGTGCAATTTCACTAATCACTAAGCCACGGCTCTTCAGTTTAATAAATTCAACTTTCCTGGGTGTTTTTCTAATGTAACTCTTACAATTTTTTTTTCTAATTAGATTTTTGATCACAATATAATAAGTGTGGATTTTTCTTTGACATTGTGTTACAGACTGACATTCTTGATGTAAATGAAATTTTCAAAGACTTGGCCTTGCTAGTTCAGCAGCAGGGTGAACAAATAGGTATGTAAAGAAAAAAAATTGTGTAACTTACTCCTTAACTATACATATTGTGCCTGTGAAATTTGTCATTTATGCCTGTAGCTTTCTTTGGTGAATGGAGGAGATAAACATTTAAAGCACTTTTAATCTATAACAATCACTAATGTCAAGTTAATACTTACTTGAAGGAGTAATGCTTTGACTCAATATACATGTATATTTAGAAGTGTAGCCTCAGAATAACTAAATGCTGCAAACTCAGTACTCTGAGAGTGGACGAGACATTGAAATCACTCAAAACGACATTGGTTTGGGAGAGCAATCTTCACTGCGACAATAGAGCACCTTACAAGGGGATCATCCGAGTCTAAGACAAAGAGCAAAGACTTTGAAGATAAAATTCCAATAAAGCCTGCAAAAGAACCCAGGTAGATCACATCCCCAAGCTATGTCAAAAAACCAACAGACTATTATATTAACTTTTCCTCGGCTGAAAAAGTGGATGATTTTGAGCCATCTGCAAGTGTTTATTTTTTATGCTTACGTTCCGCAATATGTTTTGCATAGCTTTCATTATTATTTGCTATTCTTTCTCTCCTCATCGTGTTTGTAAAATGATTGTAAACTCCTTTTCCCAGTTTTTTTTTCTCGTTACACTGTACTCGTGGGGAGACCAAATTGGTCGAACGAAACAATCCCTTTGCTCTAGCTGACCAAAGCAGTAACGGGGTTTTTTTTCTGCATAATTTTCCCACTTAACAACTAAATGTAAAAGGAAGTAAATCTAGGAATGAGGCGTTATCCCATATGATCTTCAAGCACGCGACATAATCTCATACAATGTTTTGCCAACAGCCAAATACAACTTTAAATGTATATAACTGTTGGGGAAAAATTAAGATCCGGCTGAAGAAATCAACCAAAGATTTTTAACACGTCCAATTTAAGAAAACGATAACTTGTTGTCTTTTGTTAACAACGTTCCTGATACATTAAAATTATTTGAACATCCATTGTTTCACCTGCTTAAAATTTTCTTTAAAGAAAATCAGTTTAACGCATATATTTATATTATTTATATATATTCCTCTGTTAATTTAGATTCTATCGAAAGCCATATAGAGACAGCTGTTGTTCATGTCGAAGAAGGAAAAAAGCATTTAGAGAGAGCTAAACAATACCAGGTAGGGATTTTTGCAAATATTTAAATCATTAGGAACAATGCCCCTAACACTACTCCGCTTTTGTTCTATTCATTGGGCTACAGAGAAACTCGAAAGGAAAGGAAAGTAAAACTAGGAAACAAGGAAACAGAACAGAAAAAGCAAGTAGACCAGTAGACAGTAGGAAAGGAGGAATTTCAAGTCGGATTCAAATTCATTTATAGGCAGCAACAATTTAAAGAATAATATATTGATAAAGTTATTGTAAAAGTAATGAATTCAATTAAGGCAAAAATTTAACTAAACAAAATTGCCTAGGAGGATGGAAGGAACTGAGCACAGCGTCATAAATAATTAAAGAAAGGGATTATGCATGGGGTTCTATAGCGTTTGAGACGTATTGGTAATTGCGTTCTTTATCATCGGCAAATGCCGATATTAAAACGGATGAACATGTACTTTTGAGATATTAAGATAAAGATGGGTGAGAAATGTCCATGATAGTAAAGAATAGATGGAGGTTGTAATAGGTTGACGTCTTCCATTGGCATGTTTTGTTGTTTTTCGGCCATAAAAATAATTCCCAGCCCGTGTGATTTTTATGCCTCTCTGGCATCACGTTGCAAATGGCTTTAAGAATACGAAAACGAAACCAAATCCAGTCGAAATTTTAACCATGATTCACCTTCTCTACATTCACAACACTTGCAAATCTAACAGTTACAACGAAATCTCCATGATCCAATAAACCAAGTGTGTGTGTGTATGTGTGTGTGTATGTGTGTGTGTGAGAGAGAGAGAGAGACAGAGAGAGAGAGACAGAGAGAGAGAGACAGAGACAGACAGACAGACAGACAGAGACAGAGAGACAGAGAGGGAAACACAAGTAAGATCCATCGAGAGAATAAAGACCACCAGGAAGAACGTCTGACTATTTAAAACTGATACGCGCATAGACCGCCAATCAATGCAGATAAGTATCCGAATCACAAAGGAACAGGGGTAAATAGCCATTGATCTTAATATTAGTGTTGCATACGGAGTTCTCAGAATATGCCTGACAGAGTGCAAGGACATTTTGAGGATGAAAAGCACCTTCGTCAAATGGTACGGTGAATCGAAGGCCTCTAGTATCGCTGGCAGTTAGAAAAAGAACCTCAGTTTTATGGATTTAAAGAATCTGATTTCCTAATGTTTTGGGGAATTAAAATTTATTAGGGGAAAAAAGAAGAATTAGACAAACCAAATCGTTTTGCTTATCCTGGGACCTAGTGTTTATTAATTGAATCAGGCCTCTTTTGAACCTAGCATATAAAAAGATACTGACTTAGGAGTCATCTACCAGAAATAGTGACTTGGATATCGGTACACATCCATCCACGAACATGCCACTGCAAGTACCCCAGTCTAACAGTTGTTGCTTAGATGAGGTTCCTCCAGATAATGATCTCCCAACCATCAGGCAGGAAGAACCTATCAAAAAAGAATTTGAGACTTAAACCAGTTATTATTGTGTTTTGTCAAAATCAAAAATATGGAATTAATTAAACACTAAAAAATAACTTTGTATCACTAAGGGGTGGTTTTCTGGGCTTCAAGTTGGTTTTTTCTAGGTTTTTTTTAAATATATATAAACAAAAGTTTTTATCGTGACACCATGATCCGTAGGATTGGTACCCAAGACTGAAAAGGGGTCGCTCCTTGATGTGAGACTTTATCTTTCCTCCCACCAAATAGGTCCTTCAAGTTCTCAAAAATAAAGTTTACCATATCATTGTTTAGCCCATTTTGTTGCCCATACAGATACTCATATCTCGGTGCAGAAAACACTTCGAAATTTTGGTGTAATTGTTGAAAACGTTTCGATTCGTCAAGCGGAACTTTGTCCCCGGCTACAGTTTGTCATACCCAGAAATTAAGTCGGCAAGATATTGATCCCTCATGTAGCAAAACTAAGGAAAAAGAATAAACAAGATCTGTGCGAAACCAATATAAATATAGTATTAAAAATATAAAAATAGGAAAGACATTGTACGAAGAAAATGACCTGACAAAAATGGAAAGAATATTACGAAGAAGTTGTAAGATATTCCGCACATTAAGTTACCTATTCTCACTTCTTGCTTTTTCTGTCTTACCTTGGATACTCACACAATTTCTATATCGTGGGTTTGTCATGTGAATCATTATTCAGATGTATCTTAAACAGTTAACATCTCTAGCAAACATACGGATGAAGAGAATCTCAACTACAAAACTCTTTATGGTAGAGAATGAAAGGAATAGTAATCATTCAGGATTTTAGAATTTAGAAATCACTGAACACAGTTCTGGTGGTGTGTTTGGAAAATCTATAGAGGAATGAAATCAAGGCATTAGAGAAAGAAAATTTTTAAGAAAGTATTTTAAACATATATTAACAGCTATAGTTGGGACTGGTGAGATCCAATTTTGATTTATGGCAGTACAAGACACGATAAATGCGATATTAAACTTCTGCTGCATGGGAAATGTTTGAATTCATCAAAATATTGTTTGATAAACTTGTCTAGAAAAAGTGTTGCGTAGTTCCTTTCTTGTTCATGTTCTTACTCGCCTACGTACTTACTTATTTACTTAGTTAGTTAGTTACATTCTTACCTACATACTAGCAGTAAGTAAGAAACTAAGTAGAAATAGAAGTAGAACTCTGGCGAGGTTTTATTTCCTCACAGGGAGGAGGGCCTCTTCAGCCTTGGCTGGCGACCGCCCTAGAAATGGTGTCTTGATAAAAGCATTATTGTTAGTGTCACATCACCACTACCTCTCTTTTATGAGGGTATTGTGTGTTAGATATTGTCAGCTGATGCGCATTTTAATACGCCCATTACTTAGGACTCATTTAGTCAACATACTGTTTGCCTGGTCAAGGTGATGGTTTCGGACATCTATTTCGATTTTGATTTTTTTAATGACATCTTTGCCTTTGGTGACTTCAAGTGAATGGCTCTCGGTTCCGAACAGACCCTCATTGGTTAAGGGTTAGGAAAAATCTTCGAACACAAGACTGACATCGTTCGAGAGTTTGGACTCGAAATGAGGTAATACTGGCTCCACGGAGACCCAGAAAAAACAGTTATCTTAAGAAAATTCACTCCTCTTAGCTTTCGGTAAGGTCAGAGGCCTTCGTTCCAATTTTTATTTTGAAATAGTTTTCCTTGTTCAGACTCCCCTAATATTCGTCTCATATTCTTGCGCATTGTGAGTCAAACCTCAACGGCGTTATTACACATGGGAATGTTCATGTTGATGGCTATTTACCTTTATTTCTACTGACTCTACGACTCATCTTCGTGGTGTTCCTTTCTATGCGCGACAGGATCTTACACCTGTTACAGTACAAAAACTGAAACCAAAAGACAAGTCCTTAATGTACTTCAGATTGTCTGTTCTTCAGGTGACATGTTACCTATTTATCCTGTATCGATCTCCCTCTTCCGATTCTTGTGTAGTTACTGAGATTGTCAGATTGCATTGATAAGACTCTTGAGAAGCGTCGCATTGTTGAAATTTTTTCCTTTGGTGACTTCAGAGTTCACCACATGACCTGGTTCCCTCTTTCTAATAAGACTCTAAGACTTGGGCAAGTTACTTACAACTTCGCTCTTGAACATGATCTTGCACAGCTTGTTGATTTTTCCACAATATTTCCCGATTCGGATGCAGGAGAGTCTTCTCTTTTAGACTCATTTTGACTTCTGTTTCTTAACTTTGTAAGGTTTCATTATTGCCTCCATTTTCATCGTCAGATCATATTGTTCTGACTGCAGAGGGTAAGGCAACAGCTAAAATCTTGTTGACTAGCCACAACTTCGTAAGGATTTTCAGTTTGGTTAAACTAACTGGGGTGGATTCCGACAATTTCTTGGAGAGGGTAATTAAAGGCTTTGTCGTTATTGAATATTAATATTAGTACAGAAATTACGGGCCCTTTGTAAATTTTTTTATCTGTTGCTCCAATAATTTTCAATTCAATTTATTAATCCTTACTCTCAATTTTTACTTTTTACTTTTAGAAAAATGCTCGAAAGCGGATCTGTATTTTGCTGATTATATTTCTTGTAGTCGGACTAGTTATTGGACTTATTGTATATTTTAGTGAGCGAGGGTCATAGAGTTACTTATATTCCCGGATGATGGCTTTGGTTAAAACAAAGCTAAATTGTATACGGATGTAGTATTAAATATCACCGCGATTGGTGATGAAAACAGAATTGTACCTTTCTATTTTTGGTAGGACAATTTTTTATTTCTTAATGGTAAAAATGTTAATATTTGAGAAAGAAGAGCACAGTGCGACATACATGCTATTTGCCATGGATGCTCTTGTTTTGTATTTCTTTTCAAAGGCAACCACCAAACAGACTGCATTACTCAAACTGCATGCGTACTTTTAATTGTAGCAGACCTAACTTAAGGGTGGCTTATGAATACAGGAATCACGTGTAAGCGAATTTCTGTTTTGTTGATAGTTTTTGAATTACATATTGCGGAAAACTATATGTTACCATACTATTTGGAGTTTGTTTTTCTCTGTCGTTGATATAAAATGAGAGGCATGTTAATGCTCACATTCTGTTAGGGCTGCGTATTTTTTTTGAGAGAGAGACAGGCCTTATTTTTCATGTTCATGCCTATGTGAAAAGAAAAACGTGAAAGTTAAATTAGTGAACATTTCATTATTCGATTGCGTGAAATTCGAAGATACATATACGGGTTTTTTGCCCCACAAATTACCCGTGCCTCTTTGAAAGCAATATGTTTTTACCCAGAAACGATAAGAAATGGTTTCGTCACCTTCCTGAAGCTTTTTTACAAGCAAATCAGATTATTAAAACCCGCTGGGTTTTCAGTTTGTATTTTTCCTATTACACAGACCATTAACAAGAAAAATATTACTTAATACTATTACTTAATATTTATTAATTTATTGGTTCACCTGCTGCAAGTACGACGGTGGAAATGAAAGCCTAGGTCTAAAGCTGATGCAAAGCCATGTACGTGTGATGATATCGCAGAAAGATCCCCTTCCGATGCTTGTTCGATTTCATTCAATGTTTTTGTTATTACCTCTGTAAAGTTTATTTAATTCGAAAAAACTGTCTGGTGAAAAGCTGCTTTCCATCCACTTGCGTTTCCAGAGCTTTGTTTATTCTTTAAGTTAGTTTCTTTGGAAGCAGTGTATGTTTACATTCTGACGTTCCGTGGAATCTGTTTTGCATATTTGGTTTTAAAATATTTTTTGAAATGGGACAAGTCAATAGTTATGATAAAAGACAGAGCAAACTTGCTTAAGAAGGACTCAAAGTTCAGAAGAAACAGGAAGCAAAAGTGTTCTGTTCCTTCCCACTTAGGTATTGCATGATCTTTGTCTTGTCTCGTCGTATTTCTATTACTAAAAGCCTACCGCACAGGGGACTTTTAAACGCAAGTAAAGACAAACTGCCTTGACCCAAAATTTGAATTCGGATCAAAAGATATGTTGCCGGTTTAATTGATTTGGCGTTTGCTAGATGGATTTAGCCTATGCCAAATGGGTTTGAAGTTCTTCTTTCTTGACACTTTTTTGTAACAATTTTGAAATGTTAAGCTGTTATTCATATTCTTTTCTCTCCATTTTTTTGTTTCTTTGTGTCGGATTCTGTATGTCCATAAATTTACATCTATCTCCTGTGTGAAGAATACAGATGAAGATAAAGCTACCAAATATTGCACGAGATTTAAGATTAATTCGCTATTGTGTCTCGACTGTATTTATAGTTCTTGCAGAACTTAGCAATTAATGGAATTAAGGGCGTTGCATTTTAGTTCGCCTAAGTTGCTAAATTGTGCAACATTTCAATCAATAGACGCCAGTGTTATATTTGACCTATTACTCAGGTCGCTCATTTTATGGCAAACACCACGGTCTATTATTACTCATTCCCTTTTTACTTCTGTAGTTTTATTATTATTGTATCAAGGTACCGCTATTCATTACATAAAACAAGTTCAGAAATAAATGGAGCACTTAGCCTGCTAAGAGAAGTTTGTTGAAAAGCATATTTATTAATACACTATATAAGAATCAAGCTAGTTACCGTTCACAGATAATAATACCCGCACTCTGAAGGCACCTTTAGAAAACGTCTTTTTGCCACACAGATATCATTTTTATCAGCTGGGCAGTCGACCAGATCTAGCCCACGTAGCGTGTACAAAAATTGTACTCTTTGTATGCAGGCCTCAAGGATGAACATAATTAATTCCCCTATTTTGACAGAAGTGATGATGCTAAGATTTATAGACTTACTGTCTAGGTTGCGAACACGTTTCAGATATGTAAAGCCCATTCATTCACTAGTGAAGAGTAATAGGGTAGTTTTCTGTTCCTACCTCGTGTATCCATGCTAACCAACTCTGAGCCAATCGCCACAACAGATTCGAAAAAGTTTCTTGAATAGGTTTTTAATTGAAATTACCAGGAGTCGACATAGCATTATGTATTCGAGGATGGCTGATATCTTGATATTTCTGTAATTTGGTATTACATTTCTTCCGAGATAATGTTTCCTTCCCAGTTTATTTGTGTTTTTCTAGCAGTTGCTCCTTACTCATATTTTGGCCATAGATGTTTTATCTTGGGTGTAGTTAGGTGACTGCTAAGCTAATCCAGTTTCTTTGGGTATGCAGGAAGACATTTAGTTGGGGTTGATTAACATTTAAAATAAGGTAGAGATTCATATTCATTTGCACATTTCCTTTACATGATGTTGTTAATGCAACAGGGATTTTTGATGTATTTATTTCTTGGTTAATTTTAATTTTTGATGTATTTATTTCTTGGTTAATTTTAATTTTTATTCCTTATTTTTAACGTCTGTATTTCTTCCTCATTGCTGTTTGGATGGCTTGACTCTCCATTAGATTTACTGTCATCATCCTAAACATCCCTGCGTCAAAGACAAGTAACTCCAAACCTGATATTTCTTACCCCTCCAGCTTTTTTACATAGTTCTAAAACCTGCCCACATGAACTTTTCTAAAGGTCACAGCGGCGTAGCCGACTTCCCCCATGCTTATGAATACTTTGGATTTTAATTCCTGTGAACTTTCTGACTCTCGGCCACGTTGCTTAACTACCATAATTTAGCACTGTCATTCCGCTGAACCGTCGGGATGTAAGAAATTTACAATATCTAGGTGGGAAAGGAGACGGGTGTGGTATTTTCCAAAAAAAATTTACATGAGTTGAAAATTTTTGTTGGATGAGTAAAAGGCAATGGATGTCACTACCATCTTTACTACAGTTCTTGAGCGACTGGTAGTTCTGTGTAATTGAGACAGGGTAGTTAGGTATTTTTTGAAACAGTTTCTTTAGTTGCAGCTACTTAGAATTAAACATTTTGTTTCTCAAGAGGCAAGTGACCTATTGTTCAGGTGGATTCGTTTCATGACATGTTTTTATCACGAACATACCAAGAATATTTTGTCATCCTGGAATCATCGGTTCTAGGAGAATTTCATTAGATTTTGAATTAGTAGTGATACTTGTAATTTTATATTCAAACTCGTAAAACGCTTCTGAAACCTATCGTTCTCCTTTACTGACTTTTACATTTCGGGGTGTGTGTGACGTGTACACGAGATTTATTAACGTTCGAAAAGAAATGCGAAAAATGTGATCACCGGCTACATACAAAACAGCTACCAATTCTTTGGAAAAGGCGTCAACTGTTATTCGACAAGCTAGATCACATGGTACAGACGTATAATCTCGCTGCTTCAAACCGAGGAGTTGTCAGAACACTCTGTGGTAGTACCAATTGCACGAGCCTCGACGAAACGATATCCAAATTTATTGATAAAATAAATAACATGTTCACTGAGCTTCGCATCGTGTGGTTGTGCAGTCTTCAAACAAACAAAAACCACATCGTTCGATATCATTCACATTCGATCTATATATATATATGGTGGACGACAAAAAGAATCAACCAAACTTAGTTTAGAACAATCAGTTTTATGTTTTCACAATCGTCAGCTAAACATAATGAGCATATTTCTCCAGCATATCTAGTTATAACTAGAACAAATTACAAAAGATATAAAAATTACCCTCATGGGATTGACATAATTGGTACAATTGAATTTGCAGTAATAAAAAGATCGTTTAATTGCTTTATAATTTACTGTTATCGATTAATACATCGATAACAGTAAATAAGATACACATACAAGAAAAATGAGTTTTGCTTTGGGTTTAGGTGATGATTAATCTTCTCATTTGTTATCTCATTTAATTTTTTGCTCTGGAATAANTTTGGATTTTAATTCCTGTGAACTTTCTGACTCTCGGCCACGTTGCTTAACTACCATAATTTAGCACTGTCATTCCGCTGAACCGTCGGGATGTAAGAAATTTACAATATCTAGGTGGGAAAGGAGACGGGTGTGGTATTTTCGAAAAAAAATTTACATGAGTTAAAAATTTTTGTTGGATGAGTAAAAGGCAATGAATGTCACTACCATCTTTACCACAGTTCTTGAGCGACTGGTAGTTCTGTGTAATTGAGACAGGGTAGTTAGGTATTTTTTGAAACAGTTTCTTTAGTTGCAGCTACTTAGAATTAAACATTTTGTTTCTCAAGAGGCAAGTGACCTATTGTTCAGGTGGATTCGTTTCATGACATGTTTTTATCACGAACATACCAAGAATATTTTGTCATCCTGGAATCATCGGTTCTAGGAGAATTTCATTAGATTTTGAATTAGTAGTGATACTTGTAATTTTATATTCAAACTCGTAAAACGCTTCTGAAACCTATCGTTCTCCTTTACTGACTTTTACATTTCGGGGTGTGTGTGACGTGTACACGAGATTTATTAACGTTCGAAAAGAAATGCGAAAAATGTGATCACCGGCTACATACAAAACAGCTACCAATTCTTTGGAAAAGGCGTCAACTGTTATTCGACAAGCTAGATCACATGGTACAGACGTATAATCTCGCTGCTTCAAACCGAGGAGTTGTCAGAACACTTTGTGGTAGTACCAATTGCACGAGCCTCGACGAAACGATATCCAAATTTATTGATAAAATAAATAACATGTTCACTGAGCTTCGCATCGTGTGGTTGTGCAGTCTTCAAACAAACAAAAACCACATCGTTCGATATCATTCACATTCGATCTATATATATATATGGTGGACGACAAAAAGAATCAACCAAACTTAGTTTAGAACAATCAGTTTTATGTTTTCACAATCGTCAGCTAAACATAATGAGCATATTTCTCCAGCATATCTAGTTATAACTAGAACAAATTACAAAAGATATAAAAATTACCCTCATGGGATTGACATAATTGGTACAATTGAATTTGCAGTAATAAAAAGATCGTTTAATTGCTTTATAATTTACTGTTATCGATTAATACATCGATAACAGTAAATAAGATACACATACAAGAAAAATGAGTTTTGCTTTGGGTTTAGGTGATGATTAATCTTCTCATTTGTTATCTCATTTAATTTTTTGCTCTGGAATAAATATAATAATGTTTAAGTTTAATTTATTCATCTTGTTTCTCTCTTATACTGGCCGTAAGTTAGGAAAAATTATTTACAGCGAAAATGCTAAAATTTATTCTCTTAAAATTGTTCTTCCGATATTCTTCCATGAAACTATTTCCCCATCAGAAATCAAACTTTTTGCCACTGAAAAATTTTCTCTATGTAAGTGCCTGTCACTCTTTGAAATACTTCATAGATGATAAGTGACACTGAAATCTTGGGTAAAGGACAGTTTCCGCAAGAGACTCGCCAACTTCTGCTCTTAGTAAGAAAATTTTCAAGATTTTTTCACTTTAATATTCATTTAAATCTTTGTGATCACTTGATTATGCTAATTATACTCTTTCTGGCACCGTTGAACGTCAGTCTCAAAAGCTGTTTTTTGGAGTTCATATTGAGTGTATTTGTTGGTGGCAGAGAAAGCTTTCAACAATACTTTCATGACCAAAATAAATACAATTGCCTCTAAATACTTGTATTTTATAGTAAATTTTAGCTGGTAATCACCCTTTACTAGGAACTCAAATTATATAACATCTTCTTCCGGATTGCTTACGGTATCTGGCAAGTTTGAGCTGTTTTTCTCATCCTGCAAAACTAATTAAGAAGCATTTGTGAAAACAGTTCAATGTAAAAAATGTAATTTTTTTTATCTTCCTGAATTGAAATCAGGGACCATGGGTTTAGCGACTAAATGCTTTACTGAGCAACGTAAACTGCTTTTTATTCAGATTAATTTTTCCACTCGGGCTACGACTTGACTGTCGCATTCTTTTCTCTAGTCAATATCGTTACAAGACAAATAAGGCTAAGTATGTAGAGCTGAGCCTATAATAGAAAAACCTCTTTTTTTTTTTTCAAGCTGGGAAAATATTATCCCACACTCAAAAGGGCTTGAAAAATGATTAAAATTAGCATTGTTGTGACTAGGGGTGTCCAACGAACGTCAATTAATCGATTAACAAAAGTTTGATAGCTTCTTGGCCTTTTGGCTAAGATCAAGTGTAGACCTCTTCTCGTTCCTTGGTTGGATCTCCAGTTATAGGGGTCAACCATGCAGGACAAGTGGTCGTGAGATAATACTTGAGCACTGGCTTTAGATCAATCCTAGAGGAAGGACATTCCCATGGTGAGTGCTGAAGGGCGATCCATATGTCCTGCATTTTATGGTGTCTTGCGTGCTTTCTGTATCCACCTTTTCTTGATCTGTTGCTTTTTTCGAATCTATCATAGATGGAATCTGTCAAAAACAAAAATGGCCCCACTGTTTACCAGGGCTACCATCAATAAAAGATCCAATATGGTTGGACTTTCGATTATTACCACAGCAGAAGGATGTTCGGCTGCCTCTGGTTCAGTTTAATAATCGACCATCTCGCTTTCCAGAAAATATCAATATGGACAAACATCCAGGAATGATCGAATATTAGATGAATATGTTACTATAATCGAAAATCTTGTACAAAAGCGCACAGATACTATAGCCACCATTGACACTTTATCAACTATCGCCACAGAAAAAGCTGACAAGAAACACGTGCCCATGATCAAACAATTAAATCAACTGAAGGATCGTCGGACGGTCAAAACCCCAAAAGCTTTCCTTCAACTGTGAAACACCGCGGGGTGGGCGATTAAGGACAGGGTTTCGTGATCAGGAAACGGAACTGAAAATGCCTATTAGTTATTGTATTTCAATTCGATTAAATATTAGAAGATCAGCGAAGGGACAACAATGGCTTATCAATAAAACGCATGTTGAAATACTGTTGAGTCCAAAGTGATTAAACATTGTGGGACTTGAGATGTACATGTAAATTCAGGGAGGCTTAGAGTCAATGTGATTTTGCCTTATAGATTTACCTGTCCAGTGTACAGGAATCTAAAAAAACCCGTTCCAGGTTTGGTTTCTGATATCATTGCATGAACACTGGTTTTGGTTATGCTTAACAAGCTTTGACGCAACATTACCGTGGGTCAGATTACAATAATATGCGTTTTCTCCAAAAGTATTACACATCCGTATTACACAATGGCAAAGATTTAACTGTTCAAAGAAAATGTAAGAAGGAAAGAACTAACGATAAATGAGATCATCACAAGTACGATACCCTAGGGCATCATGCCGACGATGCACACAGTAGAAAGGAATGGTTTTAAACCTCTGATAAACTTTGTGGAGCCAGAGTACAGTGTACTATCTCATCATACGATAACAAGATGTAAAATGAGGTCAAGACTTTCTAAACTCTTAGTTTAAAAGGTCTTGGTGNTAGATATTGATTTTCAAATATCGATCAGTAGCACCTTATCCGATGCTGAGATAATTGCCGAAGTTTCCGGAAATTATGCAGAAAACAGTGACGATGATTCAGATATTGAAGAAACTCAAGCCTACGACACCGTTACCAAGCCAACATTTGCTGATTTGAAAAATGCCATCAGCATATTGGAGGATTATAGTGTATTTTCAAAATTTGGAGCAGATTTGCTTAAAGCTATGAAAGATGTAAATAGAGCTGTTGATTTAGATTGTTTTTTAAATAAGAAGCAGTCAAATATTGATGATTTTTTTATGCCACTTTAAAAATCTGAAATAAAAAGATGAACAGAAAAGCTAAGTCTTCTCCTTTTTAATTAACCCATTTCAGTCCAAAGCTTAATTTTCTAAAATTGAAATTTCTCTCTCTAATTCGATTTTTTGTATTTTGCCGTTAGGAATTCGAATTAGGGAGACCTCCCCTTATTCGAATCTCTCTCTAATTCGATCAAAAATTTATCCCCCTTGGAGATCGAATTAGAGAGAGTCAACTGTATAATCGAAAATCTTGTACAAAAGCGCACAGATACTATGGCCACCATTGACACTTTCTGACAACTATCGCCACAGAAAAAGCTGACAAGAAACACGTGCCCATGATCAAACAATTAAATCAACTGAAGGATCGTCGGACGGTCAAAACCCCAAAAGCTTTCCTTTAACTGTGAAACACCGCGGGGTGGGCGATTAAGGACAGGGTTTCGTGATCAGGAAACAGAACTGAAAATGCCTATTAGTTATTGTATTTCAATTCGATTAAATATTAGAAGAGCAGCGAAGGGACAACAATGGCTTATCAATAAAACCTATGTTGAAATACTGTTGAGTCCAAAGTGATTAAACATTGTGGGACTTGAGATGTACATGTAAATTCAGGGAGGCTTAGAGTCAATGTGATTTTGCCTTATAGATTTACCTGTCCAGTGTACAGGAATCTAAAAAAACCCGTTCCAGGTTTGGTTTCTGATATCATTGCATGAACACTGGTTTTGGTTATGCTTAAGAAGCTTTGACGCAACATTACCGTGGGTCAGATTACAATAATATGCGTTTTCTCCAAAAGTATTACACATCCGTATTACACCTTGCTTTTGCCCAGTGTACACGAATCTAAAAAAACCCGTTCCAGGTTTGGTTTCTGATATCATTGCATGAAGACTGGTTTTGGTTATGCTTAAGAAGCTTTGACGCAACATTACCGTGGGTCAGATTACAATAATATGCGTTTTCTCCAAAAGTATTACACATCCGTATTACACAATGGCAAAGATTTAACTGTTCAAAGAAAATGTAAGAAGGAAAGAACTAACGATAAATGAGATCATCACAAGTACGATACCCTAGGGCATCATGCCGATGATGCACACAGTAGAAAGGAATGGTTTTAAACCTCTGATAAACTTTGTGGAGCCAGAGTACAGTGTACTATCTCATCATACGATAACAAGATGTACAATGAGGTCAAGACTTTCTAAACTCTTAGTTTAAAAGGTCTTGGTGAGGGATGTCAGAAGCTTTAGAAAGGTCTTGATCTTTTTTCGGATCTTCCCGTGACAACTGATGCATGGACTTCGTTAGCCTCGGAACCATGTGAAGTTGTCACAGTTAATTACATTAACAAGGAATGGAAGATAAAATCGTTCGTCCTTCATACCAATAACATGAAAGAGAGACACACTGCAGAAAACGAAGCAGGTAGACTCGTATACTTTGTCGAAGAGTGCCTTCTGTTGGTATTTGAATGATCTGTGTTCGAGACGGTGCATCTAACCAGGTAGCTGGCAGACAATTATGCCCTAATTGGAATGATTTACCACGTTTTGCTCACACATTGCAGTTAGTAGTGAAAGAGTGCTTTTCGATTCCTGAACTACAGTCCCTCATAAAAAAATATGTTAAGTTAGTTCAGCTCTTTAAAAAGTCAGCAATAACCACATCATCATTTGAACTGATACGATTAAAAATTGCAAAACATAGACTGATACAATCGTGTAAATCCCATTGNATAGATGGAATCTGTCAAAAACAAAAATGGCCCCACTGTTTACCAGGGCTACCATCAATAAAAGATCCAATATGGTTGGACTTTCGATTATTACCACAGCAGAAGGATGTTCGGCTGCCTCTGGTTCAGTTTAATAATCGACCATCTCGCTTTCCAGAAAATATCAATATGGACAAACATCCAGGAATGATCGAATATTAGATGAATATGTTACTATAATCGAAAATCTTGTACAAAAGCGCACAGATACTATAGCCACCATTGACACTTTATCAACTATCGCCACAGAAAAAGCTGACAAGAAACACGTGCCCATGATCAAACAATTAAATCAACTGAAGGATCGTCGGACGGTCAAAACCCCAAAAGCTTTCCTTTAACTGTGAAACACCGCGGGGTGGGCGATTAAGGACAGGGTTTCGTGATCAGGAAACAGAACTGAAAATGCCTATTAGTTATTGTATTTCAATTCGATTAAATATTAGAAGAGCAGCGAAGGGACAACAATGGCTTATCAATAAAACCTATGTTGAAATACTGTTGAGTCCAAAGTGATTAAACATTGTGGGACTTGAGATGTACATGTAAATTCAGGGAGGCTTAGAGTCAATGTGATTTTGCCTTATAGATTTACCTGTCCAGTGTACAGGAATCTAAAAAAACCCGTTCCAGGTTTGGTTTCTGATATCATTGCATGAAGACTGGTTTTGGTTATGCTTAAGAAGCTTTGACGCAACATTACCGTGGGTCAGATTACAATAATATGCGTTTTCTCCAAAAGTATTACACATCCGTATTACACAATGGCAAAGATTTAACTGTTCAAAGAAAATGTAAGAAGGAAAGAACTAACGATAAATGAGATCATCACAAGTACGATACCCTAGGGCATCATGCCGACGATGCACACAGTAGAAAGGAATGGTTTTAAACCTCTGATAAACTTTGTGGAGCCAGAGTACAGTGTACTATCTCATCATACGATAACAAGATGTAAAATGAGGTCAAGACTTTCTAAACTCTTAGTTTAAAAGGTCTTGGTGAGGTGTGTCAGAAGCTTTAGAAAGGTCTTGATCTTTTTTCGGATCTTCCCGTGACAACTGATGCATGGACTTCGTTAGCCTCGGAACCATGTGAAGTTGTCACAGTTAATTACATTAACAAGGAATGGAAGATAAAATCGTTCGTCCTTCATACCAATAACATGAAAGAGAGACACACTGCAGAAAACGAAGCAGGTAGACTCGTATACTTTGTCGAAGAGTGCCTTCTGTTGGTATTTGAATGATCTGTGTTCGAGACGGTGCATCTAACCAGGTAGCTGGCAGACAATTATGCCCTAATTGGAATGATTTACCACGTTTTGCTCACACATTGCAGTTAGTAGTGAAAGAGTGCTTTTCGATTCCTGAACTACAGTCTCTCATAAAAAAATATGTTAAGTTAGTTCAGCTCTTTAAAAAGTCAGCAATAACCACATCATCATTTGAACTGATAGGATTAAAAATTGCAAAACATAGACTGATACAATCGTGTAAATCCCATTGAAACAGTGTGTTTGAAATGTACTAAAGATGGCGTGAACAGAAGCAAGCCATTCAAGACGTTTTCTCAGACAGAACAGTTATATCACCAGCTAAAGAAGCGCTCCTCGCCTAGCTTGCATCTTAGTGGAACAAAATCCTTCAGCAGGATTCTTTGATACCAGCGGCATTATGTTTAAATCCTGGCATTAAAGCTTAAAGCTTTTAACACGGGATATCAAGATCTCTGTTATTGACCAGGTCAGATTTTTTTTCAGTGGAGTCAGTGTAAATGTAAGCTATCAAACGGGTTCAGAAGAACCGCGTCCCAAGAAATCATCGATGATTCAGTTGATCGGGGAAGATTCTTTTGTCAAACAATAGCCACTCCATGATGAATTCAGGTGTTTTCTTCAAGAGTATCCGTTTCATCCAAACGACGTAGTGGAAACGAGAAGAAATGGAACGAGGTTGCCGTACTGATACGGGCGTTTCTGAGCAAACCTGCAACATCTGTGCCTTCAGAGACACTTCTTATACCAAAACATAAACTTCCTTACATTCTCTTGTAAAAGACTTGACCTCTTGTTACTAACAATATGTCCTGCTACTGTAAAAACCTTGTATGTTGATTGTTTTCAAAAATGACATAAGGGATTATTTATTTGCAACGGCACAATTTTAGTGAAATAATGAACAATAACAGCGTAATAAGTTTAACTAATAAATACACCTGAAACAGTATAATGAAGTTTCCAGTAAATAGTAATTCAATATTCATGACTATTTTTCTGTATGTGACTCCATAAAAGGAGATACTGCCTCATGTGTATTTTTGCTTCGATTGGTAGACTAATGCAAAATGTGCTTGAAAGCACTTCAAGTGGGTGAAGAGGTACACTTTTGAGGCAAAAACAAGGGGGGCGATATGAACAGGATCATACCTCTTTGCAAATGCAGGTTGATATGAAGGCTTTGAAAAATGCAAAGAAAACATTCAGAATTCAACAGTAATGCACTTTTGTTGTTTACAATGTCTAAAATCAATTATTCCTTTAACAATTACTAGTGCGTTTTTTTCTTCCGATCTCATCATACTACAGCCATATTCTTCGATTAATTGATTAAATCGAAAAATTATTCTTTAGTTATTCAAACAGCGAAAAAGTAAACTGTGGACAGGGCTAGTTATGACTCTTTTGACCACTCAAAATGCTAGCCCCTGTAAAGGGTTATGTGTTATGACATTTCTCTACTCATTTATAAACACAACTGATTCTTTTTTATAAATAAACCATATACATAATAGCATTTCATCGTTGATGTTCGCAATGTCACAACACACGGTTGAATGGCCTTTGCAATGTCGCATGTGTGTATCTGAGGTCCAATTAACATTTATTTTACACACAGGGTCTTTCATTGATGGAAACCCTTGTAACAAGTGAGCCCATTTTTGTCCTTCGCAGATTCTTATCTATGAAAGACCCTAAACGAAGCAACAGACCAAGAGAAGGGGGAAAAGAAAGCACTCAAGACAACATAAGATTCAAGACATACGGATCGCCCTCCAGAACCCTTCGTGGGAAGGCCCTTCCTCTTGGGTTGGTCTACAACCAATGCTCAACATCTCGAGACCACCTGTTCTGCATGGTTGAACCTAATAAACTGAAGACCTGACCAGGGAGCGAGAAGAGCTCTACACTTTATCTTACCCAAAAGGCCAAGAATCAATCTTATCTTTAAGATATCTGGTATTATACAATCAACAAGATACATTCAAGATCCAGCCAGCCATTTAACAACAAGTGTGATGCATTTCACCTCTGTAGAAGATAAAAGCAGGTATTTGTTGGATCTGAATACCTTCTGGATCCTTCTGTTGGTCAAGCTGCTCTTGCACAGTGTCATCTAAACGTAATATGGCAGGTGGAAAAAACATAATATTATTCCACTGATGATAATGACAAAACGTCCAGTTCCTGAGAAGAAAAAAAAATAATTTTTTTGCACATGCGCAGTGGCATTTGGCGTAGGAAATAGTGGGTGATGCGTGGAACAACCCAAATATCTTAAATTGGGCTCCGTAAGGTCACTGATAAGGACCTCTGTCTTTGTGCCAAATTTAACTTTAAAAAGATGCATCGTTCTTGTGAATACAGCGTTTAATAAAGAGACTAACTGAAATAGAAACAACACCGAAGGAGAGTCTCTAGATGTACCAAGACCATGTAATAAGATTATTGTCAAAATAAGCACTCGCTATTTGCAACCAAGCAGCAGGAGTTTTTTGCTTTGCTTTCTGAATACAATTGTTTAGGCCCTTTCAGTAGAACAGTCATATCTGGAATTCCTATATTTTGGACAGATTGGCTTACATGCCCACTAGCCACAAAAAAATTAGTGCTTTTTAACAATAGCCGTTTGGAATATTTTGCCATTTCTTTTCTCGGTAAATGCTTTTCTTTGGAAAAATAAATATTCTCCGCCAGGCACCATTCATCAGCGGTACCTTTGTCCTTCGACATTTACTGCCTTATTAGAAAGTTTATAGCTTGGGTTTGGAGAATTTTTAAATATTATTCATAAAACTTGACTAGAACCAAGAGTGCTATTTCTTCTAGCTGTAACAACAACTCGTCCACCATAAAGAGGCTATTGTATAACACACAGCAACTGGGTTGTTGCCTTTAGTATGCCTTCTATATCTCGTAATTAGGCATTTATTTCTGCATCAAAATATTTGATTAAGAAGTTCTGTTGATTATTTTCAACAAATAAACTATTGACTTCTACGTTCTGTAAACAATTACTTGGAAAACCTGAAAGGATATGGCAAGAATTGAGTTCTAGAGTATGTGGTTTCCTTCTGTTTTATTTTTTTAATTTCAGCTTAGACTAGACCATTACTGTTTCTTTACTTCCATACAACACCTTGCGCGATCTTTTTCGCCAGTTGCTCCAGAGAGAGAGAGAGAGAGAGAGAGAGAGAGAGAGAGAGAGAGAGAGAGAGAGAGAGAGAGAGAGAGAGAGAGAGAGAGACAGACAGATGGACAGA
>RDPX01000059.1:2959146-3002448 GCA_003991215.1 Morbakka virulenta | reverse complement strand
GACGGAATATTAATAAAATAAGTGAGAAGGTGGAAGAGAAAGGAAAACTGAAGTGTAGGAATAGACAAAAAACGATGTACAAGAAATAAAGGTAGAAAAACAGAAAGAGGAAAAGAGAGACAAGGTGAGAAAGAAAAAGAATAAGAAAAAGAGAGAGAGAGAGAGAGAAAAAGAGAGAGAGAGAGGGAGAGAGAGAGAAAGAGAGAGAGAGAGAGAGAGAGAGAGAGAGAGAGAGAGGGAGAGAGAAAGTGAGAGAAAGGGAAACAAGAAGATTAACAGCGGATTGCAAAATCACCGAAAACAAATTGACTAAATGAATCCACTGTACATTAACAAAAATAAATGTAATCACAATACACTGACCTCGAAAATTGTTATTGTTGATCAGAGTTTTGTATTCTTCTTTCCTCGGCAAAATGTGGTGAAATATAATTGGAATGATAAAATTCTTGCAAAAAGTTTTGCATTTTGTCCTATCATTCCATCCTATCAACTGACTATGCTTTTTATTCCTCTTTATAAACCTACTAATACACTGTGTAGCATGATAGAACATTCTTAGTAAATATGTCCGATAAGTTGATTATTAAAGTTACTACCTATTTTAAAAGTCTTCCTATTCATTAAACTTATACTGTAAGCTTTTCTCTGGTATTCTCTTCCCACCCCCATTCCATTCCTGCCCCCTTTTCGTTCTGGTCATAACACTGATATTTAATCGTGAAAGAGCAAATCAGTCACTCTATATAGAGTATAGCAATTTTGTACTTGGTAGTGGATGTGTGTTAATGAAATGCATATCCTACTTAAAACATGTATTTCTGTTTGAGATAAATCATTTGCTTTGGATCGATTTCGCCCAATGGAAGAAACACTGTCTTCCAATTCCCAATGACTTCTTTCCCTCATCACTACGAATAAATAAATTAATTTAATAACGAAATAAACAATTTACTGAGCGGAGGCAACAGAAGACACGATAAAAGTTCCTTTTATGAACAGTGTTATTATTACATATATATTAAGCGTTTTAATTGCATCAATCAGTTTATAGCGAAAATGATACAAGGCTAAAGTGCCCTGTGTATGCTTATTGGTTGAATGCTATCTATAAAAGGAAGTTTAAGCTGTACATATCACTTACATCGTAGTTCATTATAAGTAAGCACACAAAATTACGTTTACAATACATAGAGGTAGCCGGTTTGTGAAAAGGCTCCATATACATAATCACAGCGATAATGCATGTTTTTAGAAGGTCCCACGTTACTACAACCAAACCCGTCCTTACAACTTGTGACTCCTACTCCAACTGCGTAATCATCTGGAAAACAAGTGGCTGTACGATCTCCGATACAGCCTATTCTAACAATGTGGGTAGTTTTTACAGGTTTTTCGTTCGGATCTCCATTTTTGGCATCACATACATTGGCTAGGTTTAATCCACACCAACTTTGCCTTAAGATCGAAAGGTCGCAACTTTTGCCAAGAGTTTTCATAAGTGTGGCAAAGGTGTATTGCTCGTCTGGTACGACACCAAACTGGGTACCAAATAGCTTTGCTGGAGACATATTTCTATTGTGCGTGAAAGGTGCACATCCTGTATTTCTGCCCGTAAAACAGAGTAATAAAACATTACTTTTTATCAAAGTGTAACCCAGGTTTTTCATCGATGTTGTTACTGCCATGTCATAAGCCGTATTTTCGTTAAACGTAGAGTTTGATGCCCAGTTTTCTGATATAGGTGACCAATCAGTTTCTGTTCCTTTAATCCGGGCTACCAGGGTCCAACCACCTGCCAGAGGGGGACGCTTGTCACCGCCTTCGCCACCTCCTTTGATAAATTCGCACCATGTCTATATAGAAGAGAAGAACCACATTTTAAAGATTCTATGCACTCTGTTTTATATCCATGTGGGGCTTGGGTTACAAGATTACCTACAAGACTAAAGGTAACGTATTTTTTTCTAAATTTAACCCCTTCTTGCTTGGTTATCCCTGGTAGCCCGATCAGTGAAGTGATAAGATGAGAAAATCGTAATTTTAGGTAGATGACATTATTTCTAATGGATTAATCAACATATACAAATGCAGTTTGATCAAAAGCTCCATAGTAAGGTGAACAAGACCAATGCATGCTTGGAGTCTTTGGACCAACTCGACCACAACCATATCCATCAAAACAGCTGGTAAGTCCAACACCAATTCCAAAGTCTGCTGGTGTACATGACTTTGAATACGATCCAAGACAACCGATTCGCACAATATGATTAGTGGGGTTTAGATTGGGGTTTATATCTTCAGGGTGGCAAATATTAGCAAGGTTCAGTCCACACCATTGCTTTGCCATTTTTTTAGTATTACAAGATTTTCCAAAAGCTTGTAGAAGTCTGTCAAATTTCCACCTTTCTTCCACTATGATACCAAACTCATTTGCAAACAGTTCGGCAAGATTCATGCCCATTGAATGCGTGAAAACGGCACAGTCCTTTTCAGGGCCATCGTAGCAAACCTTAATGGCGTTATTTTTTATCAGAAACCAACCATGACTCTTCATCGTTGTTCTTAAGGTGAGATCCCATGCAGTTCCAGGACGTATAACACTGTCATCAGCCCATGTATTCGAAACCGCTGTAAAATCGTTTGTAATGCCGTTGATTCGGGCTACCAGGGTCCAACCTCTTTTGCCCAGCTTATCGAAATCACAGTACGTCTGTGTTGTAAAGAAATTATCTAAATCAATTGCATTGTTGTTACTGTATCAAAACAAATACACTTACAACAAATGTTACTGACTGACTTCTGAGGTGCTGGATAGTTTAGATAGTTTAGAATGAAACTGATTTGGTAACTATAAAATAGAAACTACTCTTTTGATTTGGTTTTCTTACAAAAACTAGGCAGGTATTTCTTTATTATATCAAGGTAAGACAAAATACCTCACAAAGCAGTGATATATCCAAGTATTCCAAGTGTAATGAAACCTTTCACTTGACTACAAAAGTAGCTAAAATGTTGTCCTCTGAATTCAACTTCTAAAAGTCCTAGTTTGGCTGAAAATCGTCATTTAAAAGAATATCATTAACAGTTCTGGACCAATTAAAAAATAAGTAGTGATTTAGGCTGGAAACAATTTGCAAAGAACTATGCCCTCTGAAAAGCTGATATTTTTGCAAAATTGGGTAAACTGGCGGTACAGGTCTTTGACAGTCATGTGATAAGACAACGTTCTTTGGCTGTTAGTTTTCATGGAAGTTGAAAATAGCAACAAAAACTAATACAATTTATCCAAAATCCTATTTTACATTCAAAGTGCCGTATAGATTGAACGAAATAAATCAAATCTTGATTTACCAAATAAATATTTAGATTTTTCAAAAATCTGTAGCAATAGTGCAAAGGTTATCATCGTTTCTTGTTATTAATGTCTTTCTTATAATTTTAATTCCTCATCGCCACCATCAGCATCATCAATAATTACATGGGCATGAATATATATTTTTGGAGATTTTGTACATTTTAAAGACCGTTTAGGTTTCAAAAACTATATACTTAAAGTAAGGATTAATAAAAGGACTTTTTTACTGTAAACGTATTAGAGCATCTAGGCTCTTACACGTTCACAGTAACATATATATATACATATATATAATATATATACATAATATATATATAATATATACATATATATAATATATGTATACATATAATATATATATAATATATATGAATATAAACACTAGTACATAAGTAAGGAAAGCTTGGGCATTTACAGCTAATACTTTCTGTCCCTTTAAATGCACCTCTTCAGACTGCAATTTATTAAACTAATAATAACATACAATAAATTTGATGAAAGGAAGTACGTACCCGAGTATTCCTTGCATTGATAAAGTTGGTAGAGTTACCCAACACTTAGGCAGCCTTTATACGTAGCATTAAACGTTGCTTCTTTCTATACTTTTTAAATGTTAAAAGGGGTGGGGAGCCTGCTAATATCTTTAACGCCCTTCAGCTTCCTTATCATCCATTTAGGTTTCTTTTTTCTGTTATAACTTAAAATTTTAAGTAGTGTAATTATGAATAGCTCCCTCTTCTCTATTATTTTCTTTTTGTTTTCAAAGGTCAAACATAAGCATACCTAGATGGCATTTCAATGCAGAAGATTACAGGCTAGTGGGTATTTTTTTCTTCGTTCCTTTTAATTTTTTTAATTTCTCAGCTCTGTCTCCAAAAGAAAAAGTCAGTTACTTTCACAGATAGATAAATGGATTGATTTCTAAATAAATACCATCATCCCTCTCACTAAAAAAGTAGTCACTGACGTAGTAGGCTAATTAGGGATCATCTAAGGGAGACAGCGTTTTATTTATTCAACTGAAATGTCTCAGTGTGCATTGAATTAGAAATTCTAAGTGTATGATGATTCATGCGCTTATTGACAGTAAGAAAAATAATGACCGTAGAAAATAAATATAGCTGCCGTAAAAATGACCTGGATTTTAAAATGTAATAAAAAATGATAATATACAATAATATATAATATATATTATATTAAAATATATAATAATAAATATTATCTATAATAAAAAATAATATATAAAATATATATAATATAATAATATAAAAATATAATAATGATAACAAGCACAGCAAACTACAGAAAATCAGGTTGAAAATAAATAGAAAAATTTAAAGAGGTCAGGGGGCAGTAGGAGCCAGAAAGGCAGATAATTATGATGATTTATGCGCTTACAAAGAAGTCAATGTCAGTAAAAATAATAATGACCGTAGAAAAAAAATTAGCTGCTGATAAGATGACCTGGAGTTTTAAATATAATAACATCTTACCTTGAATCGAACGCCATTGACCATGAGCCAGTATGCTCCACTTTTTGAGTTGGGGTCTTTTTCATAAATAGCTTGACAACTTTGCATTGGATTAGTTGGTCTTAAAAGGGAAAAAAGTAGTTTCTTATTTAAAAAACTGTTTAAAGTTGTTTGGAAGTTTTTAACACTTCGTCATTGGAGCTACTGGTCTAGTCTGACCTTGTATGGTAATATGCTTGTAGTCCAAAGGAAACTACATTGGTATCTGATACCTCAGTTTCTCTATGTCATCATCATTCACCATAGAAGTGCAGTGTGAAATATTTATTCATTGTTCCTAGCTTGAACAACCACAGTGATCAAATACTTAAACTTTTAAAAGTGCAGTTGGCACTGCTAGTGGGAAAGGAAGTCCCAGGTTAACTACAATGACCTCTTCCAAACTCCGTGTTTTTAATATGATTTTATGAGGCAAGTATGATGTTTCTAAAGTAAACAATAGATTATAATTAAAACACAACATTGTTATTGTAATATCTTAAAGTTTCAGGAATTTGTTTTTTCAATTTCTTGCAATATTAGCAATCAGGAATGTTACTTCGAAGTTAGGTTTGTAGATTTCTGGTATTTCAAGATTGATGTTAACCTCTGTGTAAAAACTATGTATAGTTGTTATACATAGTTTTTAGGTTACATTATAATGTAACCTAAAAACCGCAATCAGTGAATAAACATCAACTACAGAAGCAAACTCAAGCTGAGGAAAAAATAAGAAAATAACAAAAAAGGGAAAAAATTGATAAATCAGTACCCAAAAGTAAAAAAACCTTTTTGTCTTTCTAACTGGAGCTCTTGGAGCTGAATTGTGAGCCTGATGTCTTCCAACATTATTCATGCTTTACATTTCGCAATTCTTTCAAACCTCAATTTCCTTTCTTTATCTGTGGAGAATGGTGCTACTTCAAAATAAAAGGTAGATTTTTTTCCATTTCGGGTGCCATCTCAAAGAGGTACGCTGTCATAGTACTTCACATTTATCTGTTCAATGCCAGTTTAGCACACTTTTCGATGTCTTTCTTCATCAAATCAGCAATGTTGCCTATCCATGTGGTCCTTTTTCTTCCTCTTCCTCACTTACCCTCACCAGTACCTTCCATTATCATATTTGAAGGGAACTGTGCCACCTTATGTGCCCATAAAATGTAATTTTTCGTCTTTCCATTGTGTCTAGTATGGTTGTTTTGCTTATTCCTATATCATTCAGGACCCCTTTTTTGACTTTTTTTCTTTCCAAGACACTCTACCCATCCCATAGTAACACCACATTTCATAGGCAACGATTCTTGTTTCAGTACTTTTCTTTGTCGTCCAAGTTTCACAGCCATAGCATTTTAACAAACGGATCCTGGTTTTCCATGAAATGTATTGGCTGGTTAGCAGGTGTTTTAGGTTTTCCAAAAGGTACTTTTAACCATACCAATTCTTCTTTTTATCTCTAAGTCTGACCTTCCATTTGATGTTATCAGTTGTCCCACGTAGATAGGAACGACAAATACAATTCATAGTTCTAACCATCCGTATAAATATAAAGTTAATTCATTTGGATAGAAAACTGTAAGAAAAATTGATACATACCCTCCCATAGAACCTATTGGTTTAACAGGTGCAGGAGGTGCTTTCTAAAAAGAAAAAGGAAAGTCAGTGTTAGTCGTGCCAAGCGTATTTCCAGGCTGTTTTACTAGTTTCATTAAAATTTTTAGTTTTAAATGGATGCAAAATATTGCCTCCGTATTTCCCGTCTGTTTCAGAAGATAATCGAAAATTGAAATAATTTGGGGCTATAAATATCGTAAACAGGCCGGAAATACAAAGACACCTCTCTGGATTATCAAGAAATTGAGACGAAACGAAAGTTAAATAAACGAGAATTGACGTTTTATCTTGCCGACGATATGTCTCGGTAACAAAACAAAACGAATTGGTAAGTTGCAATAAAAACTACTTACATAAGCTGCTTGCAGACCTTTGCATTTTTTAAATTAGGAATTTCCAGTTAATAAATACTGATCCACTTTATGAAACAAAAGAGAGATGTCGAACTTTGGCCGCTCAGGGTAGCAGGGGGTTAGCATAAAGTTTAAAATGTTTAATTTACTAAGACTTCCGGTCTGAGTACATTAAACAACGTAAGGAAAAATATTGTGAAATAAAAAAACAGGAAATAAACATGGTGAATTATGCAATTACATATACTTCCACATGTGGCAACTGATCCATGGCCATTAAAAATGTAGAGCTTAATGTAATTTAGTATTGTTACATAAAAACAATAAGAAACAGGTTATGCTATGGTCTGGAGCAACAAGGAGGTATGAATGCATTTATTGTGTAAGTATTGCATATATATATATGTATATATGATTAGATATATATTTGTATATATATTATTTGTATTATATAGAGTCACAATGTCACTATGGAGGTATCCATTCGTTAATACATTTTTCAAACAGTATTCGTCCTTCAATTTTCTCACATATGATTAAAATGACGAAATCAAAATTGAGAGGAATATACAAATAAAATGATATGAATTGACATTAACAGTAATTTTTTTTTGCATCAGCAGAAATCCAAATTGGTTTTTGCCTCTTAAAAAGGGCAGATGATAGTTATTTATCTGATGGATTTACATAAATAGTTGGTATTCAAGAACAAATCATACTTGACTAAAACAATTAGTTTTATTCTGATAAATTTTTTCACCTCATCAAACATTACTAGCACCGCAAAATCTTGTAAAACAAATATTGTTATTCCTTTTTCTGATGAAAAATGAACGCCTTAACCGTGACAGTAAAAGAGGTTATTGGTCAAATACTGATTAACTCGTCACTCATCTCTCTAATCTAATGAATTACTTTCTTGCTTTGCACGTAGGTATTGAATTAGATCATTTTTATTCATTGTTTGGTCTACCAGGGGAAATTTATAAGATAGAGCTAAGTAGTAAATATTGTTTTTTGGTTTTTAACGTAATCCCCCCAGCAATTGGGGCTCAGACGGTGCCCTTCAGAGGGATTTTGTTTTGCCTGTGAGGATTTCTTGGCCGGATGTCTTTCCTGATGCCAACCAATGGCTTTCTCGCTTTGTAAAGTTCCAAATTCTCCTCTCCCGTTTGGGGAATCGAAAGCGGAACCTCTTGGTTACGGTGCAACTGCACTAACTATTAAGCCAAAGCTCCTCAGCTAAGCAGTAAAAATAATGTCGCAAAATCATGTTCATTTGTGTATTTGTATGTATGTGTTAAAAGTGAGGTTCTTTTTTGAGCTTGTACTGCTCAGAAAGCGCATCACGTATTTCAATATTGCTTCAGATTAGGATCTGAAAAAAAAAAATTTAAAATGTTGTTGTTGTTGTCAACAGTAAGAAAAAAATTCTTAGCTGATATGTACACCAGTTTTAAGAGTACCATTGCTGCTCTCACCTTCTCAGATTCAATTCCATGTTAGTACTGCACAATTTAATCACAAATGAAAACCTCCAAAGTGGAATTGTTTAAACAAAGTAGAGAATTACACAAATAAAAAGTTACTAATATAATACTGCAGGGGTTGTTAAGCAAATAACATGCGGTGTATTGTAAACATATCTTTCTTTAATGAAATAATAACATGGCGTTTATTGCAACTATTCACATAGAATGTTAAACAAATCAGAAGCATGGAATGACACTGTCCTTCCTGAATACGGATTCACTAGATAATAGTTTTTAACCTCGCTTAAAAATAGCAGGTAACCAACATCATCACTTAATCACATTTTTTTTGTTTGTTGTTTTGACGTATGTACGTGTATGCTATGTCAATAATTCATTTATTATTGCATTATCCAGGCAAATTATCAAATCTTACCTGTTTGTTTAGGTACTTGAAAATTTCAAAAACGACAGAAAATTGGGGACTTAGAGCTTACCTTCAGCAATAGAATTCCTCCAACTCTCCCTTACTCTTCACCTCATACGTATTTATGAAATTACATACAGAATTTTCATGCCGAGAGAAACCAACCTCAAAGCAAAAACCTTACTGTTGAATAAAAATATTACCTTTCAAATACGTTAAATAGTAGCGACTAAATAGCTGTTGGTTTTATATTCTTTAAAGACTAAGAGGAAGCGCCGTTGGTTTCACTTAAATAAATATGTGACTTCAGTATCCCACCCTATTATACCATTAGATAAAAAACCTCAAGTTTTCTTATTTTAGCCAAGAACAAGATCACACTGAACTACTCCATTTGGTTTCCCCTATAAATCACTTAACACTTAAATTGGATTTAATCAATCAAGACTCGTTCCACCTCTACTTTCTTGAGGCTGCATTCAAAGTAGGACTCAATATTTTAAAGTCTGAGTCAGGTAAGCAGTAAGAAAGAATTTGTTTGTCTTGTTTCAGGTCGTTACAAGTTCATCATAACCCCTCCTTTTGCCCGATGCGCTGGTTGAGTACCGTTAGACCTCGGCTGTGTGGAATTATTCGAAATAGTGTTCGATCTTACATTTGCAGTACTATTTAACTTATTATGCAATGTCTTTAATATTGGTATCCGTTTCAAAAGATTAGTATCGGTAACATCTTTCAGTGTCACAATACCACGACGCTGACCAGGATCTACTACCTTTCGACAGATTTTTTCCAAGTAATCAACTCTGGATGACAAACTGTCCAGTTCTTCTGGAGTGCAAGTGTATAGCTGATTGACCTATTGATGAAATAAAAAATGATTTAACGATAAGTCGGCACTAAAAATATTTATCTCTTTAAAAAATTTTTAATGACATTAAGATAGTATTTGTAGTAGATATTTAATTTTGATATTCGTTCCAAATTTAATCAGAATTCCAGCCATCTGCAGGTTATTTGATTAACCATGTTACTCTGATGAACCTCAAGAAAACATTGAAGAAAGGTTTGTCTAGAAACTACAAGGATTTTTGTAAGAATCTCGGTTTACGATACAGAGTAAAGAGTAAGTCGCCATAAAAATATTACTACCCCAACTTTAGTAAGCGCATATGGACTGTCTTTTTTCAAGCCATCCGTTGTCAAAACGATAAGCCTCGCTTTCATGTTCAAGTCCCTGTCTGAACTCAAGTACAAATTAAATAACAAAAACAGAATTTAATATTCCCAGGCTATGGCACCAATGTGATCAAAACACTCAAAAGCAAAATTTCCTATTGCTCACTCTAATAAACTATTGTTGCTCAAGTCCTACACAGGTACAAGTTATACTTATTGCCTATACATTCTCTGTAACGTTAACAACTATAGCATTTTGATCGAGAGAAAAAAAACCCTTCTTTTGCCTCTTATGCCACTGATAATATATTGAAGCGTTAAAATCAAATCAAACAGTCACTGGATTTTTTCAAAAGTAGCTCACCCAGGGACATTTTAGTACGAACCACCTGTGTCGACTGCCTTTTTTCTATTCAATTAGACAAATACTTAAACGGCACTTAACTGAATGTTTCAACATACCTGATTTGTGCAGGTGCCAGGGTCACCTTTTGGTCCCTAAAGAGAAAAAGGAAATTTTAATCATCAAAGCTGAATTTTGTAACAGGGAGTGAAAGATTTGAACTAGAAGTCGAAACTATACCTAAATTGTTATTTTTTAGTTTATTGGATGAATAACCATGTTAATCAAGGTAGCATCCCCAACATATGACGTATTTGTGAACGTGTGACACGAAAAGGCCGTTGTTGATGAAAGATATTTAAGATACAGTTATTTTATTACTAGGAACCCTTTCCCACAGGGAAAGATCTCGTATAAAGTACACAGCAGAAGGTAAAAATTCTCAGAAAAATTATTTAATTTTTTAATATTGAATGCTTGGCTTGTCAGGTTATGAATCTTCAAGTTTCAGACAAATAATCTAAGCAAATAACATTAATATGGCTGAATTGACAAGCAAAATCAAAAACATGTTCTAGAACGCATAACAGATTGTAGAGAATTATTAATACACTGAATTTGACATTCTCTCAATTCTCCTTTCAGATTAATATGTAGCGAAAGTTACACGCCTCTAATAAGCTTTAGCTGGAAAAGATATTGTTGTTACTCGGACAACCAGTATAGTGAGGGTCTAGCTTAACATATTTAAGAAAATGGTCAATTTCTTTGCAACAAGTCTTCCTTGAGCTACTGGACTTCAGCGCATGTACTTTAAAAGCAGTACGAGTAAACATACTATTGTGTGTCCAATTTATTACAAAACCCGACTTTAAGTCCAAATAAGATCACATTTCAGGTGTTAAAGAATAAATTTTCTCAGAAGCCTTAGCAACATATATTACCTTTGGTCCCTGTGAACCTGCTGGTCCTGCAGGCCCAGCCGGTCCCTGTTAATGGAAAAAATAAAAAATGCGTGTTAAAAGGACCCATACAAAAATGAAAAACATAAACCGATAAATGTTGTACTCAGCGTTTATACATTGAAATAGGTTGAACAGTTGTTGCAACTTCTCAGTCAAACAATCAATAGCTAGCTATCACCAAAACAGGAAGTGGTTCTCTGCAAGAAGAACCAGACTTTTGAGAATCCATCTGAGGATCCTTTACGCCTACAAACTTACACATATTTTATTATAGACTGGGAGGGAATTTTCAAAAAGGTTTAAGCGACAAATGATGATAAAAGTACGAATTGATCAAAGAGAAAAGGTAATTAATGATGGTCAAATGCTCCACGCGTTTCTGTTGTGGTACATTGACTTGCAGGCAATGAAAGAGGAAGAATAAGATCTTTACATCACTCAGAAACAAAGATAAATTTCAATTTCGGTCGAAGCATTTGTTTTCATGGATCGATTAGAAAAATATTATCCACTGTGCTACAAAAATCATGTCAGGAAATGTATTGGAGAAAATGTTAACAATTCATCGTTTGTACAACTTTGTAGACTTACATACACATATGACATTTTAAAGAAAAGGAAGTGGAAAATACATGTTGGAAGCAGCAGGATTTCACCAGTGTCTTTGGTGTTTTCTTTAATTTGAAGTCTTTTCATCGATTGTTATTATTGCTATCATCATATTTCCTTATCTTACATATATATACAAATGCTTACCGGGTCATCCAAGTGGCCTAAGGCGAGCAAAGGTTTTAGAGTAAGACACACACACGACATTTAGGTAAAAAAGTTATAGATTCGTATATATAAAAAAATTGTATGAATATAAAAATACATATTTGTACAAACATAATAATTTGATTAAAGTGATAGAAAATGAAATTATTTTGCCTTCACAATTGATTTTTTAATTCAAAGTTCGTGAAAAGTTATAAACGTATCAGTGGAAAAAAAATCTAAATAAAAAAACCCCTTTAAGTGTAGAGACACTTTCGCAGAATGTGAGCAGTACTGGATCAAACTATTTTCTGGATCTCGTGGAGGTTATGTTTGCCAGGTAATTTTTCGACAAACTCTTGAGTACCTTTCTTTATCATGCATTGGGCACCTACGATGACAGGGACGGTCGTTACTTTGAGGTTCCACATTTTCTTAATCTCTGTTTTGAGGTCCTTATATTTACTTAGCTTGTCAAACTCCTTGACAGCTATATTTTTGTCTGATGGAACACTCATATCTATCAAAAGGCAGGTCTTATCTCTGTGATCTTTCACAATAATGTCTGAGCGATTGGCTGGAATTGTTCTGTCTGTATTTACTGGGAGGTCCCACAGGATGGTAACATTTTGGGCTTCAGTTATTGGTGAGGGATGGTGTTCATACCAGTTCTAGTGGGTGTCAATACCATAGTGTTTGCAAATACCCCAGTGCAGATATTGCCCCATTCTATCATGTCTTTTGACATACTCACTGGGGATTACGACAGGGCATCCAGACACTAGGTGGTCTACTGTTTCAATACATTTGTCACAGAAGCGGCATTTCGGGTCTGCTTCATTTTTTAAGATGTTCGCTTGAAAGTGTCGCGTGAAGAGACTTTGGTTTTGTGCAGCTATGGTAAAGCCTTCAGTTTCTGCTTTTAATCCTGCACTCCTCAGCCACTGATGGGTTGCTTGTTGATCGACATCAGTGTTTTGGCTTCGGATTACATATTGGCCATATAGAGCCTTCTGACTGAATCTTTCTGTTAGCTGGCTTTGACCTTCCTTTTTTGCATGTTCTTTCACTTTTTTCGCTACTTTTGTTGCATGGAGGCCTTTATCTTTAACTATTGGTTCAACTTCTAATTCATTTTCAAATTTCGTAGCTTCTCTGAATACTGACTGAAGCTTTTTACTGTTTTCGTGTTGCAAAACCAGTTGCATCATCCAATCATTTGAGGCTAAAACATCCCAAATGTGCAGAAATTTGATAAAAATTCGGAGGTATGAGTTGCATTCTTAGAAGACAGATACAATATAGTTTAAGAATTCTAACGATTACAAAGTAAAAATAGCCACTAGATTAAAAAAGAGAAGTAATTTGGACTGATCGTCCCAGGTAACTAAACCGGGATTTCAAATAATTCCTAATTTTAAACAGTGGTATACCTGAGCACAATAAAAGAGTGAGATAGTTCTACTCTAAAGTTAAAACGGATTTGCCAGGTTTTTCAAAATGAAACGAGGGCATTTTTTTAGCACATTAAACTACAATTTTTATATGAAAACGGAAAATAGCAACAGTTAAATATTACATCTAACAGGACTTGCGACATGAAAGAAGTATATGAAAAGGACATGACTAAATGACTAAAATATGACTAAAATAATTCATTTCTGCCTTTCAATCGTCCACCTCGCCCATTAACTAAAAATGTACTTTAGTTCTAATTAATGGTTAAAGTTAACGACCGAAGCGTTGAAATAAAATGAAACTTTTTAGTCATGTGAAATATCTTTCTTTTTTATAACAACGACATGATTACTTCTTAGTCAAAGAGGTACGTCTTATTTTTATCCTTTATAACTATTGTACACGTCTTATTTTTATCCTTTATAACTATTGTGCTCGAAGACAGAATAATACAACTGTTTTTTTTTCGTGACGACCCTTAATTGTATCCTCACTCCTCAAAAGAGTGGAATCTTTCTGAAAAATCTCAATATCATTGTCTCCAAGTAAACCTACAAT
The DNA here is from genome assembly GCA_003991215.1 of Morbakka virulenta. NCBI lineage: Eukaryota > Metazoa > Cnidaria > Cubozoa > Carybdeida > Carukiidae > Morbakka > Morbakka virulenta. The sequence continues at coordinate 2,988,454 of RDPX01000059.1, read as the reverse complement.
GTTGTGTAACGGAGCTGTAATGGTAGCTGCTTTTTCTTCCAAAAACACTGCCATTATTTGAATCAGGGCTGTAACAAAAAAATTATAGGACAGCAACTTCTCAGAAATAACCTTTGCTGACCACTGAAAAAATGGAGTTTTTAACCGTTTACATTTGAGTCAAGGAGAAGACTAAAGACTCTCATCTCATTCCGGACCTAAAAAGAGAATTAGTTATCTTTTGTTACCTTTGGACCAGGTTTTCCATCTTTTCCGTCTTTTCCTTTTAGATGTAAATGCAGAGTGTTTTGATCTGATGGGAATGGACTGTATAAAGCCTGGGCCTGAAATGTTAAAAAGTAACAGGGAAAAATAAAGATCATTGCTATAAATTCATCACATCTATTATTAGACTAACATTTACAAGCACGACGATCAAAGAAAAGTAAGAACAAATTTCAGAATCCTATTATTAACAAGACCTGCGTTAAATATGCCATAAAAAGCCTAAAATTAAACGAAACTAGAAGGTTATTTGAAGGGCATTTCAAACAAAGCAGCTATGGAGAAAGAAACAGAATTTGTAAAAGAATATTGCATAGCAATAAAAAGCAATCCTCTTAAAAAACAGGTAAGAACATTAACGTTAAAAAGAACTGATATAAGACGGTAAGAAACTGCTTTGAATAAAAGCACCGCCGAGATGGCCACAAATTCAAACTCAATATTAAACTAATTCTAGGTAAGAAACTAGATCAAAATATGAGTTTAAAAAACGTTTAAATCATATGCCTTGATAACATTGCTTATCAAGTAGCTTAATATGAAAGATATCATATGTTATTTATATCCTTTCAGTCTGGAGCATTTTCCCTTTCATTTTTAAATTAGTAATAAATGTGCTTCTAACTGTTTACCTAATACATTGGCTTGTCCTTTTTTAATTTCTTTGGATACTTACAGTCATTTATATGAAAGAAATCCCTAAAAATCGTAGGTACTGGTTCCTTATGTTGGTGTCTCACAGGAAATGTATAAAGGAAGGGGAAAATTTCTTAAAAAAGACTTATTTTATCTTCTTTGAAAGCGAAATCGCTCATCACCACAACCTAAAGTGAACGAGACCTTTAATAAAGATGTCAGATAAGGAGATAAACAACTTGTATTCGAAAGGAAATGGTCCAAGTGTCATACAGAGGGAACAATAACACTTCACAAGTTTCCTGAAATGTACGCCTTCGACGCCCCAGTAGTTGGGAGAGATATTCCGGGTGCAACCTACCAACCTGGTCACAGATACATACTGGGGAGGCGTTGCTGTGGGCTTTAGATATTCATTTGTTTGGTAAGGTTGGTTTCCCGTTTCATGAGGCCGGATCGAGCTCACCTGGGTGGTCTTCCAATCTGCCTCCAGCAGCTTACACAGCAACAATAATAATAACAACAGCAACAACCCTGCACTGTAAAGATCGATTGTTTTGAAAGGGGTAAAAGCAAACATATATTCATAGACAGAAAATTTTGTTTAAATTTACAGGCAATTTAATTTTACCTATTATTATTGTTATTATTATTATTATTATTATTATTANCCTTCGACGCCCCAGTAGTTGGGAGAGAGATTCCGGGTGCAACCTACCAACCTGGTCACAGATACATACTGGGGAGGCGTTGCTGTGGGCTTTAGATATTCATTTGTTTGGTAAGGTTGGTTTCCCGTTTCATGAGGCCGGATCGAGCTCACCTGGGTGGTCTTCCAATCTGCCTCCAGCTGCTTACACAGCAACAATAATAATAACAACAGCAACAACCCTGCACTGTAAAGATCGATTGTTTTGAAAGGGGTAAAAGCAAACATATATTCATAGACAGAAAATTTTGTTTAAATTTACAGGCAATTTAATTTTACCTATTATTATTGTTATTATTATTATTATTATTATTCTAATTTGAAATCCTCTGTCTTATTTTGTATCTTTACTTGTTGTATTTGTTGTTGAATTTACCTAACCAGTGTCTATCAACAAATTTTTATTTTCTGAACCAGGTAGTAGTCTATAATTTTCCATAACAGTAATACGAATGTGTTAATCAAGCATTTGAAAGTATATATCTCAAAATGCAAATTTTCAGGTGCTGTAGTAAAGTCATTCGATATCGACAACAACTTACCAGTGTTGTAAGCTGCAATGTTTGTCTGCTGCTTCCTTTTTCATGTGCTGTCTCTTTTGGCATCAACCCAAGACCAGCAAAGCCACGTGATTCTGGGGTAACGTCAGCATTTGGCACAAGCATTAACTCGCCACTTGGTGACTTTTGTAAAGTAAAATGTGAATGTGGCTTTGTTCCGTCTTCCTTTATGTCGAGCAAGGGCCCTCCTACACCAAGGGAGACTTCTCTACTTTCTCCCACTCCTTGCTGTTGGTTTTTACCTTGCAATAAAGAGGCCAACCCATCTGGAGCACTATTACCTTGCTTGTTAAATAGATTCATTAAATTTTGTGGTGTTTGAGTGCCTTGGTCTTGGTCATCTGCTACATTTTCCTTTTTAGCACCCAACAGAGCGGCCAGGTTGGGATTCGAAGTAGTCACTTCGCCTCCTTGTGCTCTGACAGCAGAAATCAAAGATGTAAGATCACTCAAATCTTGCGTTTTAGATGCAGTCATCATAAACCCTGTGTTATCAGGGATTTGAGTCTCCTGATCATTATTGTTCGCATTAAGGGCATTGCCCATTAACTGTTGAAGGTTAAGTCCGCGTTTATATGTACAGAAGCATATTTGTATCAAAAGGGAATAAGTTAGGGCAGTGATGAAGTGATTCTTGCACCCCATTGAACACTGCGTAGAGTGAAGGTTTAGTTATTCGATTTGCGTAATCGTCATATGTATCTAAAAAGAAAAACAGTGTAAAAGTAAGAAAAATACCTTTCTGATAAAGATTCTTTAAAAACTAAATGATTTGAGTAATGTATTAGCACACGTTTTTTAAAACATTCTTTAGAATTGTCACTGTCCCTCCACCAAAGCAGAATAGATTTTTGGATTAACACACTTGCAGTTTGGAAACAAAATTCAGGCAAAAGACTAATCTCTGTAAGTCACCCTTGAAAACGAGATGTTCTAAAATGTAAAACAAGTCTATCGTAACGAAGTCGATAGTACAAGCTAATATTTTCTGCTATTTTTCAATCGGATAACTAATGAAGCTTTAATGCTCAAAGTTAAAGTTTTCCTGTTTTGGCTTTGCACAGTAAAAAGAATTACCGAATGAATGAATTTCATATTTATATATTTTACGACTTTTTTATATTATCATCTTGTGTTAGAATATTTCTTTGGAATTTTATATTGTCAATTACAATAAGAAACAATGGAATTGACTAACTAATCAATCAGGTTTCGAAATTGGCAAGTTAATGGTAACTACAGAGCTCGTTTTTCTTCAAAATACTTCAAATTTCAAAATTTATATAAAAACTTATATAATTCTTTCTAATCCATTGATCTAGATTTTTAAAGATTCTTATACCCAAATTATTACTTGTAGATTTGCCCCAGAAATAATTTTCATAATCACTTTACTGGGCTTAAAAAATAGTTGGTTTAAACCAATATATTGCTTGTGCGTTTTTGGTATTAAGCAATCGTTTTATTTTTCAAGTTCTGCAGTATCTTGTGTATTGAATTGACAATAGAATTGGGAACAAGTATTGAGCTTAATTTCCAATGGTAATGAATAAACTACAGTGATTTTTGTCCTGAGTTCTCTATTAATATAAAGGTGAAACATAGGTCAGTGTCATTTCGGATAAAGCCAGTAAAATATTATGCGTCTTTAAAAGCCTAGTTGCAACTTCTACTTCTAAATCCAATATTTGATTTGTCCATTTGCCCATAGTATTCTTATGACGCAGTGGTACCACTACAGTTAATATTTTGCAATTTGTTTTTGTCTTTCTTACCATAGTATAGCACTCTGATTTACAGAGTCATAAACAATTATTTTAATGAGAATGTTTACAGCCTTATGATATTCAGATATTGACCTTTCCCCAAATTTTGTACATTGATAGCATAGCACTTTACGTGTCTAGCAATTCTTTTCTCATTACTGACACCATATGTTAAATACCTTCTACCTATTCATGTTCTGATCTCATGACCGGCAACACATATATGTATCTTCTACTTATTTTTCTGATGATCTGTTAACAAGCTGGCACTATGTTATACGTTTCTGGCATCTTAGCTCTGAGGTATATAAGCCAAATTTTAATGCAGATTTTTGTTGCTGTTTTAGTGAGCTTTCTTCCAGTTCCTGGAAGTCGACGGTTTCCCTTTAAGGGGCTTTGTTGTTCCAGAAGGAACTTCTAGACTTGATGCTCTTTTAGATCCCAAATAATATTTTATTCTCTTTTTGTGAGGTTTCAAAGCCTGTTCGAGAAATCGGTCCTGGAATCTGCTGTATACAGCGTAACCGCACTGACCACCAGGCAACTGCTGCTCTGTGCCATACACTACGTCTGGTCAAAATTCCATCATTCATGATACTAATGAAAATTTTTTACACAAGGTAATTCAATGAGCTTCAATTAGGTATACTGCTGTCAATAGAAGTCCTGTAAAAGGAAAATTGATAATAGTTATTACAAAATGCAAGAATATAGAGGTAATACAAAAGCTCAAAAATTTATGCAAACATTCCGATTTTTTCCTTGAAGGTTTTTTCTCAAATAGCCGCTGCTTATAATTTTTCCATGGTAATTTTTTAAGGTTCACATAACTTAATTCGAATTTAGATACTTTTGCCGTGTATTTTAGTTTTAAATGTCATTGTCTTTCTCAATATCATTGAGACACAGTTCAACGTTTTAGCTCTTAATCCTTAACTCTAAGAACTGTAGAAACCTTGTTGTTTTTCTTTTCACATTTTACACGCTGTCCAAAAACGATTCGAGAGCACCTAGAGAGCTGGTACTTGCTAAGGCACAATTAAATCAGAGAAGACCAGTCACCAGGGCAGCCCCAAAATGCATAGCATTGTTGTGTGGTGGAGGATACCGAGAAACTCTTGAGGCCCATATCTGATTTTTAGAGGATTGTCACTCAATTGTTTGGAATGTGGAGTTTGTAGTTTGTGAAGAGAAGTGACTCCAGATATCGGGATCATCATAGGGTATCTTCGCTTGTAAGTTCAAAAGAATACAAAGGAGTAATTTCAAAAGTGTTGCTTATTTCAGTAACTAACAAGATACTTCTTTTTATCTAAAATAATCTTTGCGTTTAGATAATTGAAGTTTATTTTTTCTTTAAAAATTTCTTTTTCTTTGGCTCCGACTGTGCTGTACCCGATAAAGGAAAAATAAGAAGTAATTGAGACAGTATGTTCATCTGAGATTCTATTTGTAGAAACTATTTTTTGTTTCCTAAAGCTCTTTTGATGAAAATAAATAACTTTACTGAAGCCTTGAATTCTAACGCAAGTTTGAAAAAAGTATCAACGATCTCTTTCAACAGTGATATCCTGCAGGATCAATATAATTTAAGAGTGCCCTTGACATATAGGAAAAGCTTGATGGTATTTAAAGAAATAAAGCAAGACATTTCCGTATCAAACTTTTTACTGTCAAATCTTACCAAGGAAGTTTTTCCTGGACAATTAATCATTAAATAAAGAAGATAAAAAAGTTCTTCAAACTTTGCAACGTTTTGTATGAATACAATTTGGGGAAGTTAGCAGTGTTGTTTAGGCTGAATCCATTTGGAAAAGTGCAACCAAATCTTGTAACACTCAGATCATGCATTAGACACAAATATTTTCTGAGTGTTGCACTGTTCTTTTCTTTGAAAGTGTTCTTTGTAAATGTCAGCTCTTGCTACGCTAGCTTTTATTATTTATCTGTATTGACAATCAAAGGTAATTTACATTAGTAACAGAACGGTGTATTTATATCCAAACATATCTGCCTGAGAGTATGTAATTGATACTGACAAAAATGTCAAAATAATATATAAATATGATAAAACAGTAACAATATGCTTCATAGGCCTCTTCATTTTATAACAAAACAACCAGTTTTTCCACCTTGTAGTTTCAATAGACTTAAAATACTAATTAAATAGTAAAACTTAAAAGTTCTTCAGTTAAATTAGTTGAGTTTAGAAAAACTCACCCAAATCCAGAATATCAAATTTTTGAACTTTCTTTCCTTCAGCTCTTTTCATGTCAGATATCATTTTCTTGCAAAAAACTATTTTCGTTTGAAACGCAATTTTTCGTAGATTTTCGTTGGTCAAATTTCACAAACTTTAAACCGAAGCAAACGGGTGTATAGACAATAAAAACCTACTATAACCATTGATCCATGATGGTGCTCATTGATTTTGATCATAGAAAGTGAAATAAAAGCTGGTACGAAACACTAGCACATAAAAGGTAAATAATAAATATGTTAACTAGCATTTTCTATATTGATTTGTGCTTTTAATTTTCATGATTCAATAATAATTTAACAATGTAAAATTTGAATAGAATAAATTAGAATAAATTAGAAGTTGCCAATTCTTTTATCCGTTAAAAATGGTTCACCACTGAGTTTGTAGGCAATATCGATATATATATATATATTGGTCTTTTAAAAGTATTGTATAATCTTTAAAATATATTTGAAACTTCTGGCTTCTTGGGAAAATATATACCTATTAGAACTACCAATTAGGGGACCATACCTGTGTGAAAAATTTTGTCCTCTGATGAGAACTTTAGGCCTTTGTCCCAACTTTACGTTGGGACAAAGGCCTAAGACTATTCGAATTTTATTTATGATTCTTGTTAGGATGCATACATGACTTGTCTTTTGCTAAACGAAATTTCTAAAAAACAAAAAACGACCTTGACTGTATATTCGGACATAATTTGTATTAGCTCCTTATGGATTAAGTTCGCATTAATTTAAACGCGACGTACGGAGAAATGGATCAACAAAAAAAATTAAAATTTTTTAAAACGAAGCAACACTTGTTATGGACCATACAATTTTAGCCTTTATAAGAACCTGTTGCTCCATAGGTTATCAAGACTATATAACGGATGGCTGGTAGCATCTTGTTGGCATCGAAGTACAACAAGAGAGAGAAACACTTATTTCGTTTGGTTGCCATTCAGTGGCATTAAAAAGAAACGATTTGACGGCTTGAAAAGCTGTTACACTTTTTAATTTCATTGAAATAGGTGCTGGAAGCATCAGGATTAAGACATTAAAAAGAAACGCTAGTCAACTATAGTTTGTCTTGCGTAATTATGCATAAGTCACAAAAGTTACACTGGAAGCACAATAAAAAACCAAAATTGCTTGATATGGTACAATTTTCTTTAGCAAAAAATTGTTTTTTTAATCCAGACCATTTTTACTGGCCCCAATGTTGAAAAAAGTGTCCTCCAACTAGAGTTGTTCCCTGATTTCGGTTAGCCTTTATAAATATTTTATCAGAACTTGACCAGGAAACGCCTGGTGCATAGAAGCATGTCTCCTAATTAAGTGTGCCCTTTAACTTGACGTTCCATTATACATATAACATATATATATATATATATATCATATATTATATATATATATGTGTGTGTGTGTCTTCACACGACACAGCTGACAAAAATGGGTTTTCTCTTAAGTAAATCCTTATGGCATTGATACGATCGAATGAATACAAAAATCAGATACACAAGGTAACCGTAACTTAGCTTCATGTTTGAACAATTTTCAAAGGGGCAGTTTAAAAATTGTGCGGTATATATATATACCGGTATCGAAGTAATTATTAGCTATCGACAGTGCTCAATAATATTAGAATTTTAGAGTTATCATATGGTGTGTACATAAATATAAACATACACCATATATTTATATTTATCCATATAAATTTATTGGTAAATCGATGATAAACTAGAGCGCTCCGCCGTCACGTTCAAGTAAGAAAGTTTAAATTTCATCTTTCACCAGTTAAAAAAATCCTTCATACCTCTGGTAATTTTTCTGCAACACAGTATCAAATGAGGCTTGAATATTAAATGCATGATAGATTGGTAGTATATATATATATACTATAAATGTATACTATATATATATACTATACGTATATACCAAAGAAGATGGCAGTTTTGTTTGACAGGTATCTGACTTAAAATTTATGAGAATAATTAAGGAATAAAGAATTTTCATAGACAGAGAATAAGGAGTTAAAGGAGTTAAGGTCTCCGCACCATCTATCGATTGATTTTATATTTGCAGATAGCTTCTTTTGAATTTTATTAATCTGTTATTAACACAGGTAACAGTGGATATTTTTTCATTTTGAGCCAGGATATTTGATAGAAAGAAGCAAATTGCCGTTATTATTTACAGTGAAGTTATCCTACGTCGTCTTTTATTCTGATTACTAATTATTATTATTTTAATGAATGTTTTTGATATGCAGAGGATGTAGTATGAACTATCTATAGCGGAAATTTGTAGTGTTTATTCATTTTGAAAGCGTTAAGTGGAGTTTACTGTGCTAGCAACAACGGGTGGCAAGTCCACATCAAAATATCCTATTAACAGTTTAGATGTGAAAAAAGAGCTAAAATTTAAGTGAATAATGTAAAATAAGAATGGTTTTAATAGAAAGCCTTGTGGAACTCTTTGTGTACAGATTCAGGATTTAAGAAGTGTGTTGTTATCGTCAACATAAGATTCTCTATTAAAGGGCAGTCAGCAAAGCAACAAGTTCTTCTAAACACCATATGATTTCATTTGTTAAGAAGATGAGCACGAAAAATAATTTTGAATACTGTATACAGATGGACAAACATAGCTTTTCCATGTCAATTATTGTTCATATGTTTGATTTCATCTCCTAATACTTTTGTTGACGTCTGTATTGTAGCTTGTTACCTGCGTTTAAATTTTTCTTTTCCAACATGTAAGTGTAAAGTCGCTTGTATATAATTTTCTCTATCGCTTGCGAGATGGAGTTCATGAATAGAATTGGTTCATAATTTTCTTAATTGCTTTTGGAGCTTCTATTGTAATTTAGTATAACTTTTAATTTCTTTCGTTTGGTTAGGTGCTCACCTATAGTCCAAGGACAAGATGATCAGATGTGTGAATGAAGCTTATAGTTCCTGCAGATTTTTAATGTTTTCAAAACTAGTTCTTTCCTTTTTACCCTACAATCTGGTAGAATAAAGAGTTCGTTACTCTGCTGGTCACACCAACTTAGGTATATAGTTACTAGAAAGCGTATTGTTTGGTTTTTAGAATATGTGATTCTGCAGTTTATTTTCATATTTCCGTCTTTGAGATGGCCTCGTTTTGAAATGGGAACTCTCCAAGACAAAGCTGCTCTTATCACGATATTTTTCATTTATTATTATGTATATGTTTTGTTATGTGTCTCTACGAAAGCAAGTATTTTGACTTAAAAAACTCTAAAGAAATTCTCTTACGAGTTCAAAACTCTTCCATAATCCTCAAGCATATTGCTTGTAGATATAGGTTTTTCTTTTTTGCTTGGTTTTAACGTCATTTTCCCCAATAACCGGGACTCAAATGGTGCCCTTCATAGGGACTTGGATTTGGCAGTGAGGAATTTCTTGGCCGGGTGCCCTTCCCGACACCATCCAATGGCTTTTTTTTGTGAAGTTCCAAAGTCGCCAACTCGGGAAATCGAATCCGAAACCTATTGGTTACGGTGCAGTTGCACTAACCATTAAGCCACGGCTCCTCATTGCTTGAATATCTTTAATTCAGGTAAATTAATCAGCTTTTAAGTATGAAGGTAAATATCTTTTGTAGTCTGGATAGGGAAACCTTTCAATATCATCAGTGGTCACTAAAAGCTGCTGAAAAGCACACTTTGAATTCGGGTTTATTACAAGCTGCAGTTTGTATTGCCAAATGGATTGATATAATTACAGAATATGAACTTCAGCAATGGTATCATGGTATCATGATAAAAAGAAGACAAATGAAACCACAGTTAACAAACATTCATGCAAACCTTTGATAGCGAACTCACTTGTCGACATCTTGAACCTGTAACGTCAGTGGGAATGCTGTTCAATTCTCAAGTTCCGTTTTCAGAATACACTTCCCGGAAAATTATCATGAAAAATACCCCGGAAAAATAAAAGCAGTGTTATAAATATTAACAATTAAATAAAAGGATGTGTCCTCGCTTACAGAATTTAATACAGACAACATGAAAACACGAAGTTTTCTTTTCTTAAAATTTGTATATTATATAAAGTTAATACCGACTACGCAACAAAACTATTTTGAAAAAAAATAGAAAAGAAAGATAAGAAGTCCGGAGGTGAAAAGAATATTTAACTCGTTTCTTTAGGAGATTCTAAGGATATAAAAGAATTATTGCTATTTCTTAGTTTGTTAAGGTTAAAAGAGGCTTAGAGTGAAGTCAACGAGATAATTTTATGAAACACAACATTGATTATAATTGACATATTTAGACGGGTATTAGGAATTGCTGCCAAAATGTCGTCAAGACGGCTATCAGGCTGCATAAGAAGAATGGACATGTGACCAACGTAGAGGAAGATATATAGATTAGATAATGAAACAGTGTTAGCCCTGTATATTATCTGATAGTCACAAATTCTGATTTTATTTATTGGGTTATGGCAATGTTCCACTATAATTTATTATCTTTTATCACATTACTTATGGTTTCGATGCCCAGCTAAACTAATATAGTTCAAATTGCTAAAAATTACTTCTTCTCTCTGTAGATATGTAAGATGTTAGACAAAATTAAAATTTATTTCATTTTTAATTATACTATTGTTAAGTGATATGCTACTATAAACTGTTGAGAATGCATCAGTGCACATCCATATCATTTCTGTTGCAGTTACAGATAAAGTAAATATTATTATCCTGTTCCGTTTTCCCATCCTTCGCTTCGAAATAATTTTCACAAAAATATATTTTTTCACAGCTGTGTAACTGTTATACTAATCTAAAGAATAACACTGGATAGAAGTTCCTTAATACAACAAATAAACTTCAAAAATCAAAAAAAAAAAAAATGTAACTGTAAACTTCTAAAAAGTTTATTTAAAACTACAATTGTCATTTTACCTTACGATGTGAACACCCAGCACTCCAACTATTCAAAAGGCTCCATTTTTTAATCAATAATACTTTTGAAAATTAACGAATATTAAGTACACAACTTTAGCCTGTCGAAGGGTCATTAACGTTTCTAAACAGTATAGATTTTGATTTGGTTTTATGACTTCATAAGTTTCGACTACCTTCACATCGATTTTGACGGGTGGAGTGATTCATGTGAAACGACCTTTATGATCAGGGTATTGAGCGGGTGTACGGAAAATAACGAACTCGATTGATGCGCAGGGAAACACACCTGAATTTCAGAGATTTTTAGTAAACACAAGAAGGTAAACCTCAGGAAATTTTTTTAAGAAAAAGTGTATCTGTTCATCAATAAATTGGGTAAAAAACAATTTTTTGTTTTTTACTGGTGTCAGCGCTTAAGTCAGAAAATAATTGATAATTTTTCATGGTATTGGTTTCTTCTGGCACGAAGTAGTAACTTCTGATAACTGAACATATCATGATACGAGTCCCAGCTGCTCGATTTTATAGCATTTATGAAATATTTATCTATGTTCTCACTGAGCCTTTTTATGTATTTGGTAGAACTAAACGAGAAAAAAACCCTACAGATCAACCACATGTGATCCAAATAGCGTACGACTGTGTTATTCAGAGTAAAGTGCAGTTATCGTCTTGTTGAATTTAAACCCTACATTCTGCACAAATCTTATAGTTCATGGCTCCAATTTAGCCCAAATATAACCTCCAGCAAGTACGAAGACACGTTCTAACCCATTTGAAGGTGATGTGTTATTGATACTGCTTTTAAAACCAATTTTTAAAATTTATTATTATATAACCTAACTCATCTTACACATGTCGCTTTACCACGACTTGTGAAGTAACGTAAAAAATGAAATATGCTTCATTGGCAATCCTATCGTTTACCGAGGGGTTCAGTCGCTTTGACCGAAGTTACCGTGCTTGGAATAAAATTCTTTTAAGCCGGTTGTAAATGTGGTTTCTCCTTCTCCGTAATTTTGAATTTATCGTTCTTAGTTGAAGAATGTCAACATCGGTTAAAGATAGGATCAAATAAGTTAGGTTAAAAACACACTATCCAATGCTAAAATGATAGCACTGACGGGGTATCCACCCCGACACTGGGTCAAGCTTAGATTTTCTGCTCTTTGCGGTTCCTTTGAAATGATAGGACTGGCCTCATCTACAGCTTATTTGTAGAAAGATCTGCAAATGTAGTTAAATGAGGTTATCAATATTTAACTTGGTTACAGTGGGCTTATCAACTGTTGGAAATAAAAAGAGGAAAAAAAAGTTATTTTCGAATGCAATGGTGAATACTAGAATACAGAATTTGACCAAGGCACTTCATCGAGTGAACTATTGCATGAGTTTTTTTGCTTCTTTTTACAGATGCAAATAATTGTTTCAGTTCAATATAGTTTTTGCAGTGTATATCAACTATTTCTACCCTAAGTCTGCTTTAGAAAATGCATGTACTTATCAAACATTATAGCCGACATTAGTTAATATTTACTTTAGATGGTTAATTCTTTCGATATAACCTTCTCCCATGGGCTCAGATCAAAAAAATGCCAAACAGTGATATTAATCAATTATTCTGTAACATCGTTTAGTTTGATCATAAAGTTGTCGTTAAAAAGATTACAGTACCCTAAACACCTGACTGTATCTGTCAGGGCTAGAAATAATTTTACAGTCTATTGTACCAGTTCAGAGTACCCCTAGACAGTAAAAGGTGACCTGCTTCTATTTTTCCTTAAAATTACTTCTTATTCCAATTTTGTGTGTTAATGGAATAATTAATTTACGATTTTATGTATTAATAAGTCATAGAGTCTTATACTTATTCATAGCATGGTCTTCATTCTCTAGAATCCAAATATTCATTCTCTAATTTCTACTGGTTTACCATGACATAGGAATTTTCAAGGGCACACAGGTTCAAACCATCATATTCCATTTAACCAACTGAAAAATGTATTCAAGGGAGAAATCGCAAGGAAAATGCATCATGCTAATCTCTTTATTCATTTAGTTACATATAATGTAAATGTACACAGGGTGACCAGATAAACACGTATATTTACAATATTATCAACATGGATACTGTATGACGAAGCTAAAAGTTAAAAATAAAAAAATAGGACGTTTTCAAAATTTTCAAAATAAAAAAACAATTCAAAAAAGGAAACAAGCAAACACAAGGATTCTGAAAACGTGGACGTTGTACGTTACTACAGATAAAGGTCGAATGTAGAAATGTGACTTCTGAAAAACCGAACTGTAAAATAGTTGAACGATTGGAGGAACTCTACAGCTTCCTTGATTTTAGAAGAGCTCGAATTGTCATGGTTACGGGTAGTATAAGATTTGTTTTTTACGCCAGGATAGTTAAAGGTTCTGGTAAAGTCCACAGAATTCTTTTTTTTCCTTGGTGGGAAAGCCTTTCTTCACCAGTTTCTTATTCAAGAGTTTTGTTATTATTATCGCTTTGTCTCAGTTGAACATCTTCTTCCCCTTTCGGCCTTGGTCCAACGTTATGTCGGGTCAGCCGCTCGACACGTTCTTCTCCACTCTCCTCGATCTTGCCGCATTCCATTTCTTGCCCCAACGCTCTTCATGTCTCTTTCGACCACATCCTTCCAACGGAGCCTCTGCCTTCCTCTACTTTTCTTCCCTTCAACCTTTGCCATTAGTGACTTCCTCACTGTACTCTATTCCCCTATTCGCATTCCATGCCCCAACCACCTCAGTCTTGCCTCTCTTGCCTTTTTTTTTGATGTTCGCCACCTTTGCGAATTTCCTGATATCCTCATTCGTCCGATGTTCCATTAGAGATATGTTGCAGATCAACCTCAGCATCCTCATTTGTGCTCATCTGTGCTCTCGAGTAGCCGCTAATCTGCTCTCCTCAGTGCCAAAGCCTCCATGTCATACAAAAGAACTGGTCTGATCACAGTCTTGTAGATCATCACTTTCAACTCAATTGCCATCCTTTTGTCACATACTACACCACTACTCTCCACTTTCCCCACGCCTTGTTCACTCTTGCCTTCACTCCTTCTCTACTTCCTCGCGTCTCACTCACCACTGTTTCCAAATAAATGAACTTTTCCACTTGCTTGATTTCCTGGTCATGCCGATCTTTTACTGCTACCCGGAGACACCCTTCTTTTGCTGATACCATCACTTCCGTCCTCCTGGCGTTCACTTTTAAGCCCTTTGCTTCCAGCTCCTCCTGCCACTTCCGGATCTTCTCTTGCAGTTTTTCCTCAGAGTCAGCTGTAGTCACCCAAACTTTTATCTGGCGATAAAAATGGTCAGCGTTAAGCGTTATCCTGCATTGGAATACCTATACGCCAATACCTTAATAACGTATGTTTTCGTAATTAAGAATATTAAAGCCAATTCCAATACAGTTTAGGCAATAATGTCTTTCGTATCTTTTTAACGAAGCAAGCAATGTACACATCTTATTCTGAGAAGGGAGTAGACCACTAGTAGGATAAAACCTGTTCCACAGCAGAAGTTGCCTTGCCATAGTAAACCAAGTGATGTGCAACATTTCACAAGGTCTTGATAAAAATGTCCTGTTATGGGCCTTAAATTTCCATATGATACTATATTTCACCAGTCATTTTGGTAGAGGATATACTTCTTCAGTAATACCAATAAGGACCGGGCGTATACAGTGACATACCAAGTGTTGACTACCAGACAAGACATATGACCATGGTGACAAAAAATGGGGTAAGTTTATAACTGGGATGCGGTTACTAATGGTTAAAAAATATTTCGAAGCCAAGTTGAATAGCGAGAACACGATAACCAGAACCTCAAGGCTTTTAAATCCTTTTTTCAATACAAAAATTTCAAACAATACAACAAATAAAATCCAAAGTCCGTAGCAAAATCAAACGTGTACAGTCTGGCCTTAGTAATAAGAAATATACTTAACCTGTAAAATTTCGAAAAGTATGAAATCTAGTTTTATTTAAAGAAATTCTATATTTTCTATTAATAATTAATTTGAAACATTTAACTGGGATCCCTTTTACATTTTTTATTTAAAGTTCACGCTTGCGTTTCAGCACCTTCAAGCGAATATACAATTCTAAAGCCAATTCTGAGTAATATTGCATTTTGTATACTGTCCTAATATTATATATAATGAATTACGCAATCAAGACTGACATAAAGCTTCGAATAAAGGCCTGCCCAAATGGAAATAAAAATAGCCCGGTTGCTATCTGTCGTCCTCTTCTTCTTCCATCAATCACTGATACAAATGCATTGACGCACAAACTCACCAACTACTTTACCAATTCCTACAAACTGTGATGTAAGAGATTGTAGGAGGAGGCAAATTACGTTCTTTTGTCCTTGATATTGCCAGAGAATAAGACCAGGATATTACTGAATTTATATTTACGTAACGTATGGTAATATAAAACTAAAGCCTTCCAGTTTCAAAACCCAACAATTTGTCTGGTTTTCCAAAATTCGAAAGAAATACGCAGGACATAAAATACAGTACACTCGTTCTAAGTAATCTTAGGAGATCAAATTCAAACTTGAAATATTCTCAGGGATTTTTTATATACCCAACATCACAATACTATTTTTAATAGTTAAATTCCCAATTATCAGACACTTTAATTACCGGCCACTACCTTTTGAATAAGGCCTTCGTAACAAGTTAGCCTCTACATGGTTAGGCGGAATTTGCGCACTTTATTTGCCTAAAATGAACTTCTCCCTGTCAAGTTTCTTCTAATCAGAGAAAAGAAAAGTTCTTTTTATCACAATTACCGAACAAATATTATAAACAATATTCTCTTCAATCAAAAAATTTTAATTCATTTTAATCTTATTTCAAAAGGTATTTCCTGTATTTTTAAACTGTCTCCATACATTTTATGGCTTTGCAGTGAACTGACGAATTATTGAAAATTCTTGACTTTAGATTTAGTGAAAGCCACAGAAAAAAAAACATTATCATGTCCACATTCGAGACACTTCTTTATCGTCAGACCTGATGACGGGTGGAGTATTATGGCATGACTTCAAACAGTACTTCCAAGTTGATCGTTTACTACAACAGTTTCATTTTTCTCATCACGTTCAATTTCGTCAACACTACTTGGAAGATTGCAAGTGGTATGCTGTCGTCTTTCAAGATTTCTTCCAAAATCGTTCTAGACTTGTCGGAATAACCTTTTTTAGGAAAATACGCAAGGTTTTCGATTTTTGAGTTCCGAGTTTATTTCATTTCTCCACTCGATTTTAACAAAAACAGGTATTTCCTCACCACCGTGTTCTAACAAAGAGGGTTTTGCTTATGTAGCTTTTACAGTTGGTGTGATTCAGACACGTTTTTGACTGGATTGCAGACCAAATAATGCGACTCATCTCGAGCGCCACATGACCAACAGCAGATTGAGGTAAGGATCCCATCGATTTTGGTATCCTTGGTACTCCTAAACGGTCACGATTGTTATTTTCACGCTTAAACATCGATAACTTGGCTAACTCGTGGTTTCCAAATGACTAAAATAATAATGCAATTTATTGAAATCAAATAGAAATTCGAAAACACATTTGATTGCTGATTTAATTTCGAAAGATACCAATTGATTTGCCATTTGTTGTTTTAATGACAAGTACATTTTGAAGATGTCTTTGTGATCATTTAACGAGTGGACTTGGAATTTCTGACTAGAAGAGATCGAATTTTACAGATCAATTACAGAGTAGTCCTGGTATGAAACGCAAAAGGGCCACTTACAATGAAGGCGTAAGATGAAGGTAGCAACGTATCCAAATGAATGTGGATTGGCCAATGCTGTTAAATACAAGGGTGAATTTCCTGCCTTTCGAAAAAGCACTGTCCGTGGTTGGTTAAACAAATACTGTCCAAAACATAAAACAGAAGTACCAACCTCACAAATAGCTGCATCTACAAAAATAGGACGACCACTTTACCTGAAGAGCTTGACAAAAAGCTTCGAGGTTTTATTTCCCGTATGGTATTAGCTGGAGAAATTATTAATCGTCCTGTCATTTTCGGTATTTAAATGGGGCTTATCACAAGTGATCTTGTAAGGTGTGCTATGTATTTCGGCTTGTAAGTTACAGATGGATTGATTGATTCATTTTATAGAAACATAATTTATCTCGGCAAATAGTGGCTACAACACAGCCAACTATTACAAAATCGATTTGGCTTGGAAAGACAAACACAGTTCTCACACGATATTGTTCATGCAGTAGTGACAAAATAGTCCTGACAAGTTAATTATTAAAGGAGCTAACGATAAAAGAGTTTTGTTTTAACATACAATGAAAAACACTGGAGCGATGAAGGAACACCTGATCTCATTCAAAAAAGCCCACATCTGCACATCGAAGATGCAAAAGGAAGTTGGGGTTCGATATTTCACAGAAATCGCTGCTTTTGTGGGATGTTCTTAAAACACAGTCAACATGTTTTAGTTCTTCAAAAACTAGATAAACTGAGCATTGAAATTTTTATGGTACTAAAGAATGACACACTTATACCAACCATCAGATTTAACTACAAATGGTGAGATCAAAAACATGGAAAAACGGGCATTTAGAGAATACGTCACCAAGCCTATCACCAGCGAGCTATTGAAAACATTGTAAAAGATATAACTATAGATGTGGACTTTAAGTTATCAATTTTAAAACCAAAACACGGAAAAGTAAAGTGTAAAGCATACAATTATTAAAATCTGAGAAGGGTAAACACATATTATCATGCTGGAAAACAGATAGTATAACAAATGCCATCAACAAAGCTCATGCTGGTGTAATGCCAATTATTCCTTGTTTAAAAATTGGACAAACGTATATTGGACTTTAACACTTGAGTATCTTCTTAATTTGTTCATACCTAAAACGTTGTTACATTGTTGAATTCTGTTGTTTAGCTGTTCCATTATGTTCCTTTTTTATAAAAATTATATTCAGATTTAATTCAAGGCTATTAATACTATTCCATCGGTTTTCTTTTGTTACATTTGTTGCCGATCAGGTTAATTAAATAAATGTTACGTTTTGAGTTTGAAAAGTGCATTTATTTAATTAGCGCAAACATTTTTTTGTCATTTCTTCGCGTTAATTTGATTGATCACTAATTTGATAATCGGTAATTTTTCAAAGCGCTATTTTCCTAATTTCCTAGAGAAGTCTTGCTGCCCGATATCCTGCACAGGATAGGAGGAACTAAGGTATGGTAAGGTAATTTCCTACAGAATGGTATATCCAAACAAGATAGAGTCCGCNTGCTGCCCGATATCCTGCACAGGATAGGAGGAACTAAGGTATGGTAAGGTAATTTCCTACAGAATGGTATATCCAAACAAGATAGAGTCCGCTGGAATTAAACAGTAGAATACAAATAAAATAATAGCAAGAATTTACCTTTACAGGTGGTAAGATTACAATTGAAACACTGAGGATTATAACAGTAATAAATGGCTACTGATACATTTTGGACAGGGAGTTTTCGGATCTTGAGTGTCCTCCGTGAGAAAAACTTCTGGTTCACTCCAGATGAAACAGAGAATGGGTTGTCCCTCAATATACGCGACGAATCATCTACAATGTAATGTGGTGTGCACACCACATTACACCACTGTTAACTGTACCATATATAAACAATACAGCAACAACAACAAATACAGAAATAGAAAAAACGTTTTGCTGTAGCTGCTGTATCTTCTCCTCCTCCCAATGTTTACGTTCTATCTGAATAGTTCTTCATATACCCCCAATGTTGTTGTTGGTAAAGAAAACCCGTTACCAGGTGAATAAGATTTCATGTTTACCTAAGCCATAAAAGTTTGCTATGTAAAAAGGAAATTTGGAAACTTTAGGCATAGGCGAATATAGGTGTCAACAATGAATCATTCATTGCCTAACTAAAATTAGGCATTTATTTTTCGTAAACCTCATCGCATAATTCTAATTACTTTCAAAAGTAGAAAAATTCCGCTGTGTAACGTTACAGTCAGTTGATCTGGTTATCGATGCCCTAAAAGGAGACAGCGGAAAGCTACTTTGTTTGTTAAAAATTAATAATAAACTAAAATTGACCAGCATTCGAGTAATAATTTAGAGGATTTTGGCTCACAAAGAAATGTCTTACGCGGCAATTGGTATAAAATCTGACTTGTTATTCCCTGAAAACGCTTTCTTATTGCGATCCATCACATTTATAAATATATGCAGGTTAATGTATTGTCTTGCTAAAATTCAGGGCTCGGTGATCTTTTCCTTTCATCGGCACTGTCTATCAGATAAGGATCGGTTGACAGGAGGCTGCCATTTGATATGCTATCTAAAAAATGCAATGGATTAAAGATGGTATTAGAACGTAATATAGTCTAACCTGTCTGTAGAGGTCATTCTATAAAACGGACACCATGTTATATCGGACAGATATTCGTATAACTGGCCGAATCATGGTCAATCGCCAATAGAAAAACCTTTATACAATATGAACTGTGACTGGCACTAAGTTTCAAAAACCAATGTGAACATCTACTCTACTATGAAATGTACCTGTCTAAAGCGGACACAGGGGATTTTCGGGGGAGTTAAAAGACACCATAAATAAAAAACTACGCCATTTCAATATATTTTGAAACAATGCCATACATTCAATTTAATAATTTACATCACTTATCAGACACACTTGCGCACTTATACAACGATATATCCGTCAAGCGTCTCGACGGCTTTTTTGAGCCTGCTTTGACTCTCCTGTCTCTGTAAATAAAAAATCCATTTTCCGTATATTTTATAAGCGTGATATCCTCTGATATAAGAACTGTATATGAAGAATGTGAAATTTTCCTCAATAAGAATTGGGATCAGAATGACCGAAGGAAAACCTTTCATTTCCCTTTTATTGGCCACTGCATGTTAACTATATTAATTTTGAACTAGCCCTTCTCTTATATTATTAAACATAGTCACATTTTATTCCAAATTTGTATTTCGAACGTTTAACCTTATTATCGAGTTTTTGTTCGAACATTGAATGTCACTTCTTTCCCGTTTGGCTGTTGTTGGTTAGTCGTGTCACTATTGAATCACTACTTATCTGCTGAACCGGAAAGGAAATGCCTGAGTCTATGAAAAAATCGCCATTCTAGATTATACAAACGAGCATCTAAAGATAGGTTGTCTGAAGCAGACAATAGCTGAGCATTTTAATTGGAAAAACATCCGTTCCGAACATTTCGAAAGAGAGAAAGGCTACAAAAGGCGTCACCATGAAAAAAGCCACATTACGAATAAAATCTTGCACGAATAGTATGGAGATTGAAGGTCCGCAAACGTCTACCTGACGGGCCACTCTTTTAGAAAAGCTATATAAATCACAAGGCAAAGAAGAATGGGTGTTTAGAGAGTTGGAAACAGGAAGACGGGACGAAGGAAAAACAATTGCGCGGAGAAACCGACAACGTTTCCACAACAATAGAGGTTTGAATTTAACATTTACCGAAGTTGTGTCACGATTATAAGCCAAAAACCAAATAAAAATCGAAACGAGCTTGGACTTTTCTTTAGGGCCTTGCCAAAAAAAAGGTTTAGCTGAAAACACACACACACACACACACACACACACAATACAACGTATGACTGTACCGTTTATTGTTGCTTCTGATGGTTCTTTTGTCTTTTTAAAACCAAAAGTCATTTGGATGTCAAGAGGACCATGTTGTCTTAAGTCCTACAAAGATCCGCCAAGACCGATTTCCGTGCGTATCTTTTCGAATGAAAACCTTATACAAACTCAGACATTATGGAGAGTATTTTAAATAGATTGGATGGGAAAATGACGCAAAAAAAATTTCAGAGTTAACTCGTTCTGGGGAAATGTGACACGTCATTCTTAAACTTTGCAGGCAACCCTAACAAATATCAAACTTCCATTTCTGCCTAAAAATACGACAGTAGACTAATCTCTTGATGCCAGTGACAACAGGAAATTTAAACACAAATATAGAAAACTGCTTGTCTGTTAAGTCGTTTGTCGAATTGATAAAAGAAAAACAGCTCCTCAAAAAAGTGTTGAATGCTTAATGGTTACCGGGGCTATGATAGGAATGGTAATCACCAAACACTGACTTCAAAATATGGTTTTGACGTGGGTTATATTATTTCAGTAGTAAATGAAGAGATTGACACAGAGATTCAAGAATTGTTTTAACAAATTTTGCTGACGCCAGATTTGATGAAAATATGAAGTGACACAGAGGGCCTTTATGTCGGAGTAAGCCGTTGATCCTATAAACGTAGAGTTGGGAGAAAAATCTCGTGAGATAAGCCTCGCAGAGCACATTTACTTGGAAATGGTGAAATTAATTAATAGCGAAGTAACCGAACTAGAAGATGGAAAGATAATGGTGACAGTATCGGAAGCCCTAGGAAAGTTTGACGAAGTAAAGAATTACACTGAAGTTCATTGAGAAACCAAGGTGAATATAATGTTTTATGATTTCAGTGGTAGAATGAAGATGTTAAAACTAAAAACACAAAGCAAACTTGCACCCATGACTTCTTTATGAAGTGAAATTGTAGTTAAACATAAAAAAACGTTGGACTTTTATTTATGATGCGGAAAGTGTCCCCCATAGACAGGTTTGACTGTAGCATAGCCCACAGGAACAAATAAACCATAAATATAACCATAACATAACCATAAACATAACCATAACCATGACATTCTTCAAGCCTCTGCTAAGATAAAAAAGGTGATAAAAACATCCCAAGTCAACTTCTTCTTTCACCGCGTTTTCTCTTTGAGTTGCGTTTTCCGTGATTGGGATATCAGCTGCTATTATTTTTAATAAAAATTTCATGATGTAGGCAAACCATTGCGAACTACCTTGATTAGCGAGATTTGTTGTTGGGCATAGTTGAATACAAAATAAAATTATTTCCAGTTTTTCTTTATCTTTCTGTTGATTACAATACCTTTTCAAGTTATTTCTATGCCTTGAGGAAAGAAAAAGTGATGTTTTGTGGATTTAATTCTTGTGTGTTCAGTATCAGTCTTTAGATTTTAACAATTATTTTTATTATTTTTTATCACCAGCAATATAAATATCATTTTCATCATCTGTCAGGATTAACACTTCAATTCTATCAAAAACGAAAATTAAATAAACACATGGTTGACAGGATTTAAATTAAATAAAATTGTACACAACCATACTCAAATATATGACACGCAACTCGTCTTTTACCGATTAAAGAAGAAAAACAAATTAATTTTGGAGAATCTGCATCGTAGTTTTTCAAAGGTTAGCCCAAGATTTATTGTACACAACCGATGCTAAATGCACTCTTCAATGTACCGTGAAATTGAGCTTTATATCAACATTAAATCAACCAACTATATGCTGTACAGCATCGTTGTGTGTAGTATCTCTTGAAAATTAAATGGGATCATTTTCTAAACAACGAGGGGAAACTGGTAAGAGCAGATGTCAAAGATAGAAGTACAGGTTGTATGAAACCTTGGACGCAAGGGTCTGGTAACAACCCAGTAACAGTTTTGATTGATTATGGTAACAGGCAGCAAAATAATTCTTATAATGTAAATTGGCTAAAAATGGCGACTAATAGGACGACCGATACTCCGTTTTAAAGAGAGCTGCGAAACGGTACTAAGTCTGTTTAAGTCCTTAATGCTTGGCAACTAGTTATGAATAACAGGACGAAACAGAAAAGTAGGAGCCGAGCAATCTGCGGCATGTACAATGCACAGAAGCCTTGAGTATGAAAGGCAAAAGGGGTGGGTTCAGAAGCAGAAGATACGAGTTATAAAGATTTGTTGTTAACAGTCGTATATTATAGAATTGTGGTATATCATTACACACTGCAGGTTGTAACTGCCAAGTTAGTATGAGTTGGTATGGCACATTTCTAGGGCAGTAAAGAAAATATGGCCATCAAAACGCAATGCATTTATTACTAGTCATGAAATTTCAGTCAAAGACGACCCCGATAAGTAATCTAAAGGGAGCTTGATTGCTTACCAAGAACCCACTTCTCACGAACCATGATACTTTCAAACTGGCGACATCTCGTTATACCAATACATATTCGAGCTTTTCTCGTTGTATTCGTCACCTGTTAACAAAAAATGCAAGGTAGTTATCCTCCTAATCAGGAAAAATGAAATTTCTAAATGACTAATGGAAATAAGGTCAATAATCGCAAAAGAGC
Source organism: Morbakka virulenta (assembly GCA_003991215.1). Classification (NCBI taxonomy): domain Eukaryota; kingdom Metazoa; phylum Cnidaria; class Cubozoa; order Carybdeida; family Carukiidae; genus Morbakka; species Morbakka virulenta. The sequence goes on along the minus strand of RDPX01000059.1, from coordinate 2,965,034 downwards.
GCAAAAAGTTTTGTTTATGGCAAACTGTGAACACTTAATTGGGAGCTACGTCGCCACAACGCGAACAAAAAGGGCAAATAAGTGAGGGTGCTTTTTCTGCTGTTTTGGCAACCTTGTGTACTGCTACAAACTGTGACTCAGTCCTTACAAGAGATCATCTACATTAGGTTTATATTTCTCTTTGCTGGCATTGACCGTGGGTGGAAGTGGAATTATAAAGTGTGGCCTTTTTTCCGGTAAAAAATACTATAATGAAAATCTAATTTAACAATTCACTTTTTCATATTTGATTAAAATTTACAAATAATAAAAACAGATGCAAAACAACCACAAAGCGAATAGCGCCGGGAGGAATAAGGAGCTACAGAGCGCACTGGCATATTACATGTGTAGTTTTCAGAGGTATCTTGTCTACTGTTTCATGCGGAGGCCTGCTGGTCAAGGAGACGGAAGCTAAATGTTTGCGTTCAGTGTTTACTATAAAATACAAAAATCAAAACCTACTACGGACAATGACCACTGTGCTTAATTTTTCATAACTGTTATAGTATCATAGCAATCGCAATATAAATAAAAAAAGATCCTAAAAATAAAAATGTAGACAGCGGGGCATGCCTTGACGATGGGTGGTTTTATGGTTTTCTAATAACTAGCTATCAACGTGATTACAAAGAGGCAAATGTCTTTTTTGGTCATATATGTAGAAAAGAAAAGCTTGAAAAGTTAGCACAGGAAAGATTGAGGGAAAAAGAGCTCGTCGCAGACAGCGACAAGGCTATATGGCCAGCACGAGGAGAAGAATTGGTCGATCTTGGTCAGGAAGTGAAATCATTTAACATACAAAGGACAAAGATATTTGAGGGGACATCATCGTCAACGTCGACAGACTGGTCACGTAGATAGATAGATAATAACTAGCCAAGTCAGGTAAAGTCACACCAAAGAAAATGCCCAAGAAATAGGCTTATCATTTTCACAGTTCCAGGCCGTTTAAAGTGTCAAGACTGTTATATATTTAAATATCATTATGTTTTTCTAACAACTATTGTAACTAAAACAATCGTTGAAGCTAAGAAATCAATAGAAGTAAATATCATTTAAATTACACTCCAGTTATCATAAGCTATTTTTCTGTGTATAAATCGATCATTTGAAGTAAGCACTAAATTCTCGATCTCACTGTATATGTGTCAATGGATGCTATATTGCTATAAACATCTTGTGTGCTTTATGTCAAATGAAATCAAAGTTCGTGGCAAAAAATCCCCTCCAATATACAAAACAAAAAGTGACAACTTTTTGATCGATCACTTAAGTTTTTGTACTCCGGTCCAGTTTAGGTAAATGTCTTACACAGTGGAACAATAAATTGAACAGTGCGTGGAAAAAACCCAACCCCTGTGTCTACTTACATCTATAAGATCGTCTTTAAATTCAAACAATCAGGGCGGTGATGCATATGTTTTGCTGACATGCATATACTTGCCTAACGTATAATAATGAAACTGTTTTTTGCAATTTTCACGCCGTTCTTTAATGTAGCTAGCTATAAAGGGTGATTTTCTGACTCGGTGTAAAAATCAAGACTTATTTTCCATCTGTATCATATGCACCGGCAAAGGTCATGAATTGTTGTGCTAGTTTAGATATCATTTTGTTTTCTTTTATTCCATTTAACTGTTGTAGACCTATTCTCATTCAAATAGGGTTATCTTTTCACAATGAATTTAGTAAAGCACTCACAAGTCACATTCACGTTTATCAAGATATCCTTTAAAATATTAAATTTGTACTTCGTTATTTTGTACGCTGAAATTAAAAATTAAAAAAAAAGAAAAAGAATTTTAATACGATATGGTGTATTGTTCTATACATATCATATCATATTGCATCAAAATATACTTCGTTGTTTTGTACCTACATAGGAAGGTAGACAGGTATGTATATTCCTGGTTTAAAAGATGAGGTGTGTAACTGTAAAGACAGGTATACCGTATTTCCTCATACAGGATACTATTATGCATTCAGGTTTGGAAGTAAATTGTCTTGAGAGTCGACGAACATGAATTACAAAAGCTACAAGTTTATTGATCATTTGTTTAAGATCCTTTTGTGCTACCGTGGTTGTTGCCCTAAGTAACAACCCGTTTCGGTTCACAAACTTCTCAGACCATCTTTGCTGGCATTAAATTTCCAATCACCAACTTTTCCGTTGTACATTCTTTTGTTAATAATGCACAAGAGGTTTTCCAGAAGCCTCAGCAACTCCAAATGACTTTCTTTAATGCACATAAGAAGTTCCTCTTTATGCTGTAAGTCCTTGGCGTTTTCTCCACTTCCATCTAATCGCTTTCGTTTGACTCCGCCAGTACTCCTTTTCATCTAAATTTCTTCTTTACTTTTACGACACTCTCTCTTTTTATAGCATTTCAAAAAGTGTTTGTAGTAGCAGACTTTCCGTGTTTTTTTTAAAAAGGTTTAAATCTTATGAATAAGATTTAAGTTTGCCATCCCTGTGCATTGTAGACATTACTTCCATCCTTTTAAAATTTTTCCACAAAAGAAATCAATCAAGCTACTGTAGATTAATTTTGGCGATCTCATCAACACATTTGAAATAAACATCACATTTGGATTTCAAAAATTAGACTTAAATTTGAAAGTGAATATAAGCAAAAGACACAAAGGCAAAATCGGACTACATCTCTGAAAAACAGTTATACTATCAGATAAATGATTCGTGGACATTATGTATCCACGGAAACGTGGACATTATGTATCCACGGAAACGTGGACACCAGTTTTAAACGAAAAATTAGTTGGTCATCATAAGAGAGCAGAGACACGACAATATAAGTATGTAGTTGGTATATACTGTATATAAACAAAAAAAAAGGACGAAAGATTGGCATTAATTGGTCATGCCTTAACGGAGTTGTGAGTGTTGAGAGTGAGGCAGGCAAAATTAGGAAGTGTGGGTGAGAGCAACAACTCAACAATAATTACCATAAAAACAGGGGAAAAGTGAGAAAAAATTTAGTGCGTTAAATCTACCTGGCCACCGCACTTGGCGATAAGCTTGACAAGATCTTCAAAAGTTGGGGTTGTGTTATCCCCTATATACATCCATCCTGCGTTTGTGAACATGGATTCATAAGGAGATAATTTTTCTTCTTGGATACATTGTCTGCTTGTCTAGTAATGGAACGAAGGAACGTAATAAAAAATGAGTAAACAAGTAAAAATGACCAACGTCTGCTGGAAAGCTTTGTTTGAATGGTTAGCACAAATCAACATCTAAAATCCGTCTGATATAGGGCTCCCTAAGGAACACAAGATGTATAATTATAGCCTACCGGGTATTACTATGATAAACAAAGGCATACTAAGTGAAGCTCAAATCGTATCACCGTTGGTATGCAGAATTCTAGCCAAGTTCCTAGTACAAGGACAAATATGTCTATTTCACTGAGGTTTCCTGTCCAACTTTAACAGAGCATAAAATACTAAATACATAAAGTAAGCCCTAATTATGCTCCAGTAGACGACCGCTATCAAAATACAATAATTAATCGCTAGATTTATTATTCAAAAAGGAAAACCTCTGCATGACATAAGTAAGTAAATTTACATACTACGGCCGCAGGAAACCATTCGCCGAGTTCATACGCTGATTCATCTACCCAATCTCCTTTTTCAGAGGATTTTGCTACCTGCAGAAAAACACAAAAAACATCAGGATAAAGGAAGATCATATTTTCATTCAAATTCCTCTACATTACAACCATTTTCACATAACGGTAAACAATGATAAATCGTTTTTAAATGTCAATTCCTTGACACTTTTTGAAGCCAGTTAGTTTTAAGGACAACAATGCATTCTGGCATAAGTGAAAAATGTTGATTCATAAAATTTAATGAAATTTTTTTAGTTGGATAAGCTCTGTTATTTAACTCTGGATGTGCCCTACCTATAATCTTTCCCTTGATAATTTCATAATCAGTTTCTCTCCTGTACACACTGCTTCATGCATACATTGTGCTCATATCTGACCAGGAAAATCTTTATTAAAAATCAACATTAGGTATTCCCATAGTATGAGGAAATTGTTTCAAATTGAAAAAAAGCTCAGGTTAGCAAAATCATAAAATTAATATGTACTTTTACACTGTCACTAAGCTGATCAAGTGACGATGGCAAGAGAGCATCGTGATATTGAAATAGCTAAAATTGTAATAGGCAGGAATTGTCATTTTATCAATTTCTTTACAAGTCTTTTACAATTTTTCTGCATCTTTTAGAGGTAAATTTTGCCAAGATTAAGCTATGAAATCTTCTAAAAATATAACTTCATCCGACTAATCATTCTGCTAAAAATATCGTTAGGAATTAAAGCTGCAACTGACTCATTAATAGTTAACAGTTAAAGATTTGAACCAGCGTACCGGCTAGTATATAAACATTGATAGAATCAACAAAAGAGAAGGCTCCCATATCTAAGGTAATATTTAATGAAGCTATTCACATGTTTAGCATATCTATAAAAAGAATTTTCTGGAGAAAATAAAAGAAGTATATTATAGCATGTTCAGAACTGGCAGCGTACCGCAGTAATCATTTCACCATTGATCATCTTCACACTGCCACACAACTACTGGAGAAGACTAATAAATACAGGATACCAATTCATATGGCATTTGTAGATTATAAGAAGGCATTTAACTCTATCCAACATCAGACAGTTTTCAAAGCCCTGAGGCCACACAATGTTGAAAAAAAATACATCAACACCTTGAAGTAAACATGCAAGGGAGGGACAGCACAAGTAAGAACAGAATCGCTGAGCAGAAAGATCAAAATCATTAAAAGTGTTCGTCAGAATGACACACTATCTCCAGTTATATTTACTTCAGCATTATAAGAGATCTTCAAGAGAGTGATACAGGACATTGGCATCAACATCAATGGAGAGAACCTCAGAAACCTACGATTTGCAGATAACATTATCCTGTTTGCTAGAACAGAGAAGGAAAGACAGATGGCATGAAGATGATCAAAAAGAAAACAAAAATAATGTATAATGAAGTGAAAAGAAGAAGGCACAGAGTAGGAATAATGATTGATGCAGAAAGCCTAGATGAAGTGGACCAGTACAAGTACTTGGGAAGAATACTAACACCAGGAAACGCCATTGCTACAAGGATTGACCAACAAATAACATCAGGTTGGAAAAGATCTGACCAATATAGCACTTTCCTAAAAGAAAAGATGATGCCAATGTGCCTCAAAAGAAAAATCATGAGCACAGTCATACTACCAGCAATGACCTATGGGGCAGAGACATAGGAATTGGCCAACCATCAGAAACAAAAACTTGCAGTAGCACAAAGGAGTATGGAAAAACAATGTTAAACGTCACAAGGAAAGATAAGATCAGAAATGAAGTCATAACATCAAAGACCAAAGTTAGAGACATCATCGAGAAGGTAGTGTATTTGAAAGGCCAATGGGCAGGACATCTATCCAGAATGAACAATAACAGATAGGCCAAGAAGATAACAGAGTGGAGATCAAGAAATGGGGGCAGAACAAAGGGAAGACCATAGAGAAGATGGCGAGATGAAATTGAGGAGAGGGCAGGCAAAACATGGATGCAGAAAGCACAAGACCGAGTAGAGTCGATGAAATTGTGGAGGCCACCAGGCAGCCGGCTAAAATGATGGTGATGATTATAGCATGACATCAAGGCTTTCGCTCTCTCTCTCTCTCTCTCTCTCTCTCTCTCTCTCTCTCTCTCTCTCTCTCTCTCTCTCTCTGTCCCCCCTCTCTCTCTCCCTATATATATCTATATATTTATATATATATATATATATATATATATATATAT
>RDPX01000059.1:2932128-2959121 GCA_003991215.1 Morbakka virulenta | reverse complement strand
CGCTCTCTCTCTCTCTCTCTCTCTCTCTCTCTCTCTCTCTCTCTCTCTCTCTCTCTCTCTCTCTCTGTCCCCCTCTCTCTCTCTCCATATATATATATATATATATATATATATATATATATATACATACATACATACATACATATTTATATTACTTATTTAAATGGACATTTAGATCCGAAATGCAATTTGTATATAAGTACCAGTTTAATTTTCCAACAATCATAAACTATTCAAATATAAGTTCAACGACTGTAAAGCGGAACATTAAGTTGAACGGTTCTGATCCATTATCAAACAGAAAATCCAACATAGTAAAATGCTATACAATAGTGACGTCAACAATAATACTTATACCCAATAATGGAACTAAAATATTTAATGCACTGTGATGGTCTCTAAATTATCAATGCTACTATAAACACGCTGAATGAAATGTCACTTACTTCACTTCGAACAGGATTACTTTAACAAATTATTAAAATAAACTCAGAAATGTTGCTTACCCATCCAGGGGATAGTATCCAACAGCCCTGCAACGTAGCAAGTAACACGTTAATAGTTCTTCTTCTTTCTCCACAGATTAAATGCGTTGTGCTGGGGATGACTTGGTCACTGATGTGAAACTGTCCCAATTTCTTGACAGTTGCTCTGATAAAGTGCTGCTCACTACAGAAAAAAACCCCACAACGTTTGAAAACGTAGTCTCCACTGTACTTGGATCTTTACGAATAGGAGTAATATCTAAGAAATTGTACTCGCCGAGTATAAGTTCTTCTAAAAGGTCTCACTGAATTACAAGAACTACAAAAACTCGTTTTTTAATCTTTCCCGGGCTATGAAGAAAATAGTTAACGTGAATTTTACCCCAAGTTGATTTTTGGGGGCCAAATTTAATTAGATAAAAATTGTGCCACCTTTTAATGTTCCTGATCTCGCAACTTAGCCAAACATTCCACCTCCAGGCTAAGACAGTCTGCTTTTAAGCAAAGTTGTTCTTAAAAAAGACGATTTTTGGTAAAATCAAGAAAAATTTAAATAATTTTTATAAATAGCCTCAAAAATTATTTTCACTTCCACAAATTCAGTTAACTGTAATGCTACACTTAAAACAATACAAAGCAATTTAAAACCCGTAGCCTTTTTTCAACAAGGAAGATAACAGACGTATTGGAAGCTTATGTCATTGAATAAATGTCTACATATCAGGTTTTCTGTAAAGGCAAATCGAAACGAGTAAATGGTTGGACCAATATCTGAAACAGGCTAAAAAAATACAAGCAAAAGCAAAAAGCTCTACCATCAGGAAAGAGAAAATGCGGTATACGAAGAAAGGAAAGACAGAGCATTGAACGATAAAAATAATAATAATACTTTTTTGTTTTAAAGTCATTTTCCCCCATTAATTGGGGCTCAGACTGTGCCCTTCACAGGGGCTTGGATTTGGCAGTGTGGAATTTCTTGGCCGGATGCCCTTCCTGACACTAATCAATGACTTTTTTTTCTTCATGAAGCTCCAAAGTCGCCCGCTCGGGGAATCGAACCCGGAGTTCTTGGTCACGGTGCAGTTGCACTAACCATTAAGCCACGGCTCCTATTTCTTGTTAAATCATTGTTCTTTCACACAAAAATGTATGAAGAAATAGACACTTTCAAATTTTCATGATTACTTTGTGCAGGTGTTTTAACACCAGAAATAAATAAATAAGTATCGTCGAGAAATAGGCTCTGAGCTATTTTATACAACTCTCTCCCTGCCATATCTAAAATCAGGCTCGCAACAGCAAATTTATATTGTTACTTATTTATAAGTCTTTTTAATGTTTAAAACTTACAGTAACACAACCTGCTTGCTTTAAGAGGAATCAGATAAAATTTGTATTTAAACTCTGCAGTGAACACATGGACATCAGAGTTCCCAGCCAAACGTTTTAGGATTCTTGCCAGTTTTTGTAGTATCTTAGCCCATCGTCTTTTTCCCCATCATTTTTACACTACAAAGAGGCGATTGTTTGACATTTTGATACCCTTTTATTTTGATGTTAAAACTTCTACTAATAGATAAACAAATAAACAAATAAAAGACATACATACATACATACATATGTAAATATATACATACATACATATATACATACATAAATATATACATACAAACATAAATATATATATATATATATATATACATACACATATAAATGGAACAACAACAGTCACAATATACAAGGTATCATGGATGTCCAAGGAGGCAACCTCCACGTGGTGACGCCTGGATGCTGATTAGCCTGTTTCCCCTGACCGGTCAGTAACGAACAGCCTTCGCTTCCAAGCTGTTCTTCCGTAACATGGAAGAAATCGATCTCGTTGTTCATGTGGTTTCTAATCTGGTTCGTCGTCGATTTGGAAAATCTTTTTGGAACTTGTGCCCCTCGGTGGTAAGTGAAGGTTTATTGTTTCCATTTTCTTTCCGAACCGATCTGCCTTGCTTGTGGGTTGGTGATGCTTTTCAGTGCCGTAGTTGTTGGTGTATATAGATGGCACCCAGGAGTAATCCTAGGAAACCTCGTGTGGTAGGATAACAACTGTTGACTCTATCTCACCAATGAAAAACCAACCAGGAAATGTGCGTCTTCGACGTCCCTGTAGTTGGGAGAGATATTCCCGATGCAATCTACTCACTTGGTCACAGATAAACACTGGGCAGGCGTTTTTGTGGGCTTTAGATATTCACTTGTTGGTTTCCCTTTTCATGAGGGCGGATCGAGCTCACCGGGGTGGTCTTTCAATCTGCCTCCAGCAGCTTACACAACAACAACAACAACAACAACAACAACAAGAACAAGGAATCATAGTTCGTTCTTCTTTGTTTGTAGGAGGAGAAAGCAGAGCAATGAAGAAAGGGTAAAGCATAAATCTTAGTCCAAGTAACAAAAACAGGCAGCTGGGTTGCTTAGTCCACAGATCAAGTTAAGCGTGATAAAAATATTTCTATAACTTATAAAATAATGCAATGTTGGAAAAAGCTCTTTATGATAATGGCAGAAGAAAATAACTTTTAAAGCTTGAAGGAGGCTGACCTTCTTGGAGCTTCAAGGAAATAAAAAAAATATAGGAATAGCCACGTTTTTTCTGAATTTTCATTGTCAAAGCTCATTTTGTCACTATCTAGTACACCATTGCAAGGCATGTACAGAACAGAGTGCCTTAGAAAAAAAGCGCTTGGCTAGGTTGGTTAGGTCACCATACGCCAACTTTTGTACGGTTGTGACTAACAACGATCACTTTAAGCGAGAGCTTCATAGGTGGCCTTTCATGGAAGTTGCAGGATAAGTAGTAAAGGTAGGAAAAGGGCTTGGAATGCCAAAAGCTTGTAGTAAACACAGAAGAAATCGAAGTGTTAATCACCAGGAGAGAAAGGAAGGACATGAACATTAAGACTTCAATAAAATCGAACCGAAGCAAATTTATATGTGCAAACATGTTGCAATGGTACTCAGAGAGAAGGGTGGATCAGACGAGGCTGTCCGAAATAAGAAATGAAAGAAAATGAGATGAGAACATTGAAGTGAATTAAAGGAGCAACAAGAAGAGGCAATAACAGAAACGAAGACTTCAGAGTAGAGCTTGAAGATATCCGTCAAGATACAAAGGGATAGACTTAAGTGGCATGAACATGTTCGATGAATGAAAGATAGAAGCTGGGTGATAAGGGCAATGGGCAAGGACGTAACTGAAAGAAGAGGAAGAGGAAGACCAAAAATGCAATGGGTAGACAACGTAAAGCAGGATATAAAGCCAATTGGTTCAAAGGAAAAAAACAATTACAATGGTGTTAAGTGGAGGAATAAGATATTGGTATCCGACCGGGGAACGTAGTTGGATAAGTGAGACGAAAATGATAATGATATGCCTATAGTTCTAACAGATAACATATTCAGTAAAATGTCAATAACAATTTGTAAATTTCTTATTTCACAGAGATAGGGAGGTTTTAAGACATGCATTATCTTACCTTGCATGCATACTTGTAAATACTATACTTCTAAGATTCTAATGAAGAAAAAAACATAAAAAGTGTATTGTATTAGCAAATTAGGACTATATAATTGAATAAATAGATGTAAAAATTAAGAAAGAGTTTCAAAATACTAATTTTACATTATCCACTATACGATTTCAAGGGCTTTTGAGACTAGAATCAATGTATCTCTGGGGCTATACTACTATTCCACACAACAGACATACATAATATGCTAAATATCATAAAAAATGCCGAAAACTAGTATATATAATATCCTTTGTGACTCTTGTATTTTCGGGTGGTATGGAGGCCAAGTAAAATTTTGCAAGTTCTGAGGGTGTTAATTAAACTTTATCTTCACTGAGTATACATGCAGTGTATACTCAGTGGAGAAATAAGAAAATGGAAACAAGTGCAATTTCATAAATAAACTGGGAAAGCAGATCCTCTGTTTGTTTACGTAATATAACATTTATTCTTGACATATTGTAATAAGGAGGGCTTTTAAATAAGCTGAAATTTTTACAAAAGAATGACCAGTGCTCATTTGAGTACACCTTTATTTACATATCTATCTATCTATCTATCTATCTATCTATCTATCTATCTATCTATCTATCTATCTACATATCTATCTACCTATCTATCTATCTATCAATCAATCTATGAATCAATCTATCGATCAATCAATCTATCTATCGATCGACCCATCACTGAGCATTACCACAACAGCCTTCCATGTATTTTTAAGTACTAATTGCACCCACTTGTGTCTGTCCATTTATCAATGTATTGATGTGTACATATACAATACATAGAAAATTATGCTTTATTTTTCTTTAAAAATCTTTCTACAGTATAAACGCACTAACGTATTTGTCTATCTACTTTAAGTTATATGCATAAAGGTTTACCAATAGGGTAAATTTGAAGATGTAGCTGATGCAACAAAATCAGAACCAGAAATATTAATACTGAATATCACTGATTTGTCATAAGTACACTGAATTCACAAAGACTATAGGTTGAAGATTATGAAACAAAACAAACGCATTGAGCAATTTCAAACCTTGCTATGCGCTTTGGACGTAGAATTCTTTTTGTTGTTTCTAATTGAAGGTGGTTTGCCGTCACTTTCGCTGCTGCTTTCCTTGCTTGTCGTAGAGGAATCCTCTTTAAAATCAGCTAAGCCTACACTATCCTTCTTTCCATACTTAAATGAGCGTTCCTTTATCTTACTCAGTGGAATATTTTCTGACTCGGAGTTTGAATGTTTTTCTGAATCATTACATTTAACAGGAGACCTGTTATCTTCGTTGTTAAAAACGCCGGAGAAATCATGTCTTGCTTTGCTTGGTGATTCTGAATCAATATTGGAAGGTATTGAGCCTTCGTCAACTGCCTTCCTCTTTTTAAGATTACTATGTTCAGGACTTCGCTCCTGCTTCCGTTTTCTTTTCTTTTCTCCTAAATGACAAGAAAGAACAAATATGCAACGCACGGAGAGCCATGCTTTGGTATGAGAGGAGCAAGACACTGCGGAGCTAAATTTTGTTACCAGCAAATTCAACCTCGATCTGGGAACCATACATGCAATAAAAAACACAATGCCAAGTAGAAGTCAAATCGTTTTCATGTATTTTAAATACAGCCTTACCATCAATATCAAGAATGCAGGGGACTTTAATTGCTTCAAAGATCTCTTAAAGAAAAAAGGCTTACCCTTACCCTGACATGAAAGAGAGGGATTTGTAAAAATCTTTCTGAAAAAATAATATGGTTCCCTAGGCGAGGAAATGAGCGGGGTTTCATCCTTGCCATGGTCTAGAAATATTCAAAATATGGTATGAAAAACCTATGTTTGATGCATTCTACACGTTATAACTGAATATCAAATTCAAAGTAAAATAGTCTTGATCTGTTAAACCTACTCAAATTTCATTCCCAAAATAATAATAAAGTTAGGGTTATAAAATTTCCAAATCTGCAGATCCACAGAAAAGCCATAACACGCGTGTCAAACCTTGGAAATTCCATCAGCACATGTTGTGAATTGTACTGCTTTAGCTAAAATTGTATAATAGCTTAGTTTCAAGATACAGCAAGAGCGCAGTGAAAGTTAAGATGCTTTCTGTTAAGATATATTCATTTTGTACGCTTTGTAAACATTCTGCGTGTTAGTTTCAATAATTTTATGTCTTAAGGTTATATCTTGTAGTATATAACAGGGAGGGGTACAATATATAATAATAGGACGGATAATTTTGTAAAATTTCAGTTGAGTAATAAAGTGATACTGAAATATTGAATTGTTTTCGCAAACTGCGAATCGCGAGTCGATAAATCAACCTCTGCATATAGCTAATCATTACATTGCTCTACAAATTGAAAAAATATTTTGCCACTTGAACAACAGATACATTTTCTGGGTAATTTTGATGGGCTGATTCCGATTCTGTGTGTAAAAAACAATTCTACCGTTTAGTTTATATTTTGTGGTGACGTGGCTTTTTTCGTGAGGTAGGCTAATATTGTGTATAGTCATGTGATCATGCTTTCCCATTCACTAGTTGAGGACTGTCATATGTGTCCATGCAAACTGATTTCAGCATTATTCCTAAATATTAACTATATTTTCGAAAACAAATGGATCTTTCCTCAAAATTATATTATAAAAAGAAGCAAAATTCACAAGAAAAAACAGCAAAAATTTGCAATTATTCAACTGTTATGCAGGCATATATATGGAAAGCACTCTAGTTGCCTTTGTGTACAACAGATCAATAGAACTAAAAGAATTGATCATGAAATAGCATTACAAAACTCATTGTCACTGAGCATTCAATAGTTCCAATAAGAGAACTTCAATGAACAGTCAGAGTTCAGAAAACGCGAAGGGCTTTCGGCGATGAGCACTTGTTGTCTCTCTTTGCAGAAGCCAGGAATAGTCTCCTAGCAGCGCAGGGTTCAAGCGACCTTGATAGCGGTGCATAATGGTCGCGCAATGGTCTGATGGAAATGTTCCCCGTGTTCATCACTGACTGAACCAAACTTTTCTGGGAAGAAGTCCAGATGAGAGTGCAGGTAGTGCATCTTAAGTGACATTAGGCAGCCTATGCTTCGAAAGTCGTCCAAAAGGTTTTCCACAATCGTCTTGTAGTCTTCTGACTTTTTGTTACCAAGAAAGTTAAGGACTACAGTCTGGAAAGATTTCCAAGCTCTCTGTTCCTTTTCGGAGAGGACTTTTGGGAATTCGGGGTCATTCATGAGGTCCCTAATTTGGGGTCCGATGAAAAGTCCCCCAGTCTTCAACTTTGCCTCACTGGCCTTGGTAAACTTCTCCTGAAGGAATTTAAAACCTGAGCTTTGTTAATCCATGGCCTTAACAAACTGCTTGATAAGCCCTAGTTTGATATGCAATGGAGGAAGGAGGATTTTTTCAGGCTTTACAAGTGGGAGAAATTTCACATTCTCTCTTCTGGGCTGAAATTTCTTGCGTTTAGGCCAGCTTTTTCGTTGGTAGTGTTCATCGTCAGCACAGTTGTCCCACAAACACAAAAAACCCAGCTATGTTTAGTATAGCCGCTTTGTCAACCTAGTAACAGACCAATGACCTTGAAGTCTCCACAAATAAGCCCATTCATGTTCAGTATACATGATGAGGCCTAATACCTTTTGCATTGTATGATATGTTTCTAGTAAGCTAACAGCATGCGCAATGGGTATGCTTGGATTTTTATTTCCATTGTGCAGTAGAACTGCTTTTAGGCTAGCTACCAAGGAATCTATGAATAGTCTCCATTCGCCGTTGGTATATCTAATGTTCATAGCACTCGTTACATCAGAAAGATCGGTGCAGTGACATAGAGAGTCTGTCATTGAGAAGAACTTCGTCATTTCTACACTTCGTGTACGGAATGCTGTTATTTTTGTGGGTGAGTGAAGCATGTTCCATTCCTTCAACCTGGAAGCTAAGATTTCTGAGCACTACTTTGACAGCATTAAATCCCTTGTGAGGTTATTAAGTTCAGACTGTGTGATGAGGTGCACATTAGAGCTTGAAGCTGAAAGCTCTGCTTCGTGATCTGAAGCTTTTGGCGAGTCACCAACTTCATTGGATGATTGTGATTCTTCTTTCAGCTGAGAGGTGCTGGGCACTGGTAGATCATCATCATTGTGTGGTACTGGTTGAATAGCTGACCTGAAACAAGATGAGAATCGACTTGAATATACAAAGATTGAAATTTTTAAACAAAGATGATAATTTTGAAATGAAAGGAACCCAAGCTTATATGTAGGCTTATCCAGAAAATTTTCTATTAAAATCACACAAAAATGTTGTNCCCTTGTGAGGTTATTAAGTTCAGACTGTGTGATGAGGTGCACATCAGAGCTTGAACCTGAAAGCTCTGCTTCGTGATCTGAAGCTTTTGGCGAGTCACCAACTTCATTGGATGATTGTGATTCTTCTTTCAGCTGAGAGGTGCTGGGCACTGGTAGATCATCATCATTGTGTGGTACTGGTTGAATAGCTGACCTGAAACAAGATGAGAATCGACTTGAATATACAAAGATTGAAATTTTTAAACAAAGATGATAATTTTGAAATGAAAGGAACCCAAGCTTATATGTAGGCTTATCCAGAAAATTTTCTATTAAAATCACACAAAAATGTTGTAGCCTACCTGACGACAGCATACTGGATAACACGCCTCGCGTTACCAACTCCACGATTGAATTCCGTCAAACAAAAATAGCAGTCAGAAAGGTGATCTGTTGGTTCACGCCAAATCATGGGAGTCGCGAACTTCGTCTTCTTTCCATGTCCACTCTTCCAGTGATGTAATCCAGAGGAACAAGTAATAGAGCAATATTGTGGAGCCCATATTTTATCCAGGTCAGGTTTAGAATCGAAATGACTTTCGTATCCTCTAATTAAGGAATTTGTAAATTTCTTGCGTCGAGACACTGCAGTATATTTTCCACAAATATTACAGAAGTTATCTGGATGATTCTGACAAGCACGACGTGACTTGGCAGACATCATCAATTCTCGTACAGCAAAGTGATAGCAAAGTTGTATCAAGTGGGCAAATTAGGCGACTTTTGTAAGTGTGATGATCCCAAGCACCTTTGTATTTGACGGAGAACAAAGGAAACTCCGGGAAAATAAGGCAGTAAATAAAGATTAGTATTAATAAAATCGTAACATCATTTGTCAACGTCAAGCTGCCTATGTAAACATTTCCGGTTGAAATTCAAAAAGTGTAAATATGATCCATCGACACAAATTTTTGTGGATTAGGCTACACGTTCTATCATATTGTGAATCAGACTATTACTGTGCTTCTGTAAAAATACCACTCAATACAGAATACATCAATGGACCAGAAAATATGAGAGTCAACTCAGATCCTTTGTGTCTGGGCCTACACGTAGTTCTTTTAACTTCATCCCATATTTAATGAAAAATAATGGAGGAAATCACTGAATGAATCAACCTGCTATTTACATATGTGAGAGGTGCATTCAGACTGTGCAAAGATATAAAAAGATTAGGAGATTTAACAGATACATTACCCAGCACGATTGCCTTGTCTTGTCTTGTAAATAGTCTGTCCTCAGACAGGTTTAGCGCCATACACGCCATCCATCTCTATCCTCGGCTCTCCGCTTGATATCTGAATAATTTTCCATTCTTCCATTAACTTGCTTTTTGAACTGGTCTAATAAAGTCATTCTTTTTCTTCCTCTGCCTCGTTTTCCAGGC
This sequence comes from Morbakka virulenta, assembly GCA_003991215.1. Classification (NCBI taxonomy): domain Eukaryota; kingdom Metazoa; phylum Cnidaria; class Cubozoa; order Carybdeida; family Carukiidae; genus Morbakka; species Morbakka virulenta. The sequence goes on along the minus strand of RDPX01000059.1, from coordinate 2,949,330 downwards.
AACCGTCCTTCAATGATATCTCTTAACATACTCTGATGTCTCAGAACGTGTCCGATCCATTTCCTTTGGCGATTTCGTATAGTTGTTATAAGCATTCTGCTCTCCTCAACTTGTTGTAAAACTTCTTGATTTGTCATTCTTTCTGCCCAACTGATCTTCTGCATTCTCCTCCAGAACCACATTTCTGCACTTTCCAGCCTTTTGATATCTTCCTTCTTTAACACCCACGACTCTGATCCATACAGCAGGACACTCCACACCAACGTCTTAATCATTCTCTTTTTAATGTTCAGATTAAATTTTCTTGTTAGTAGTTCTCGCCTCGAATTGAATGCAGCCTTTGCCAGAGTTATTCGTGACTTTATTTCTCTGCTGCAATAACCATCGCTTGTTATAATACTCCCGAGATACTTAAAGGTTTTAACTTCTTCGATAGGTTCCCCATTCATTTTAATTTTAACATTACCTTCGCCTCTTTTACTGATCTTCATCACCTTGGTTTTCTTTACATTGATTCTCATACCAACACTCTCAACTACCCTATTCAAATGGTTCATTATTTCTTGTAGTCCTTTCTCAGAGTTTGCTACCATGGCCTGATCATCGGCAAAACGTATTGCTTGGACTAGCTGTCCGCCAACCTTAACTCCTTCTTGACAGTTCTCTAGCGCTCTTCTTACCATTTCTTCAGCAAATATGTTAAAAAGGGAAGGTGACATTAGGCAACCTTGGCGTACTCCTCTACCAATTTCAGCTGGCTCCGACTCTCCATCTTTTGTTCTTACTGTTGCTGTCTGATGCATGTATAGGTTCTGTATAAGTCTTCTATCCCTCCAGTCCACGCCAGCATTTTTGAGGATCTCCATTAGGTTTTTCCAATCCACCTTATCGAAGGCTTTCTCATAATCTACAAACAATACATATAGTTCTTGATCGTGTTCTATACTACGTTCCGCCAGAGTTCTCAACACAGCTATTGCTTCTCTTGTTCCCCGTTCTTTTGTAAAACCAAACTGGTCCTGTCCAATTACATCCTTTATTTTGTTTTCAGATCTCTTGTTCAGTATTTTAAGTAATATCTTTGAGGCATGTGTTATCAAGCTAATCGTTCTGTGGTCTTCACATTTCTTAGCTGCTGATTTCTTTTCTATTGGTACCATAACTATTTTCAAAAAGTCTTGCGGCCATGTCCCTTCTACGTAGATCTGTTGACACAATAGTACTACTTCATCCAATGCAGTACTTTTTAACATCTTCAACATTTCTGCTGGGATATTGTCTATTCCCTCTGCTTTACCAACTTTTAGTTCTTTGATCGCTTTAAGAACTTCGCTTCTCATTATGTCCGGCCCAATGTCATCCTGGTTACTAACTTCGAACTCTGGTTCTAAGGGAAGTTCTGTTGGTCTTCCATCTTTATTATACAGCATTTCAACATACTCTTTCCACCTATTTTTGATGTCGACTGGATCTTTTAACATTTCTCCATCTTTACTTTCTATCCCTCGCTGTATCTTGCTACTTCTCTTACTGAATGTTAGTTCCTTGACTTTCTTGTAGACTTGATCAGCTCTTCCCATCTCAACAAGCCTCTCAATTTCTCTGCACTCCTCTTTCCACCATTTTTCTCTTGCCCTGTCTGTTTTTCTCCTCAGGTCATTGTTCAGCTCTCGGTATTTCCTTCTTCCCTCTTCTGTGTTGACATTCTTCCAATCTTTCCGCTCATCCATAGCTTTTATCATTTCTTCTGTCACCCAAGGTTTTTTAATTCTCTTCGATTGTGTCTTGCCAATAGCGTTTTCAGCTCCTTTGTTCATTGCGTTCCTTAGTCTCATCCACCTTTCGTTCACGGATGTTACAATGTCACTATTTCTCACAAGTTCGTTGTTGGTTTCATTGATAAACTCCTCTCCTTTTTCAGTGTTGAGCAGTTCTCTGTTCCATTTTAGGAATGGTTTTGCTTTGGCTACCTTTTTGAGTTTGAGGTTTACTTTCATCAAAACAAGACAATGGTCAGAATATACATCTGCTCCTGGATAAGAGCATGAATTCTTTACACTGGTTTTATATCGCTTTCCAACAATAATGTAGTCGAGTTGCATCCTTCGTATGTCTCCAGGTGCCTTCCATGTGTACTGCCTTCTCTCATGGTTTTTAAATAATGTATTTGTAATGCGCAAGTTGTTTCTTACACAAAAATCAATTAACATCTCTCCCCTGATGTTCCTTCTTCCCAGCCCATACTTTCCAGTCACATTCAATACTTTCTCATCTCCAACAACAGCATTCATATCACCCGTTATTACTATGTAATCTTTGCTCTTACAATGTGATATTTTTTCTTCGATTTTGCTATACAAGTCATCTACTTCCTCATCTGCATGAGTACTTGTTGGCATGTACACAACAAAAATTACAATGTCTACTGGCTTTTCCTTCAATCTTACCACCATCAGTCTGTCGCTACAACAGTCAACCTCTAATACAGCTTGACTAGTCTGCTTGTCAAGCATTAGTGCCACTCCATATTCAGCTTTATCACCTCCGGAAAATATCATTTTGAAGTTACCACAATTCCTTTCACCCTTCCCATTCCATCTAATTTCTGTCATTCCCAAGATATTAACCTTGTACCTTTCCATTTCTCTGATTAGATTTTCTAGCTTCTCTGGTTTTACTAATGACCTCACATTCCATGTACCTATATTATATTATATTTATATTATATTTATATTGCCTAAAATTATGCAAATTTCCATCTAAAAAAAACACTTCAAAGCTCTGTGAAAAAAAATCCGTACGGCAAAATACATTTTTATTATCATATTCGGAATCAGCACTCACGAATTGACTAAAATGCACTAATTTGATTGAAGTGGCATTTTGAGTGTAGAGCAGTATTATCCAGAAAAGATGACGAAGTTTCTAGATAACTCTAGGGTGCTTGTAAAAGGTATAATTAAACAATGCCAGTACCGCACTAAACGCAAAACAAAACGTTTTAATTACTCTGTACTCCTAACATGTTTAGGTATGTATTCACTAGATAATTGCGATATATTTTTCATCAATGTTTTCATAGTTTCTACATTAAATGCGCATAGTCCTTTCTGTGCTTGCAGCTGTCATAGTGTGAACAGGAAAACCCTCAAAAATCCAAAAATATTATATTCTGTGGAACTAATTGACAGATGAAAAATAAATAAAGCGATATTGATTGGAACGGTAATGTAATTATAGTAAATCAATACATAAATAAACACATAGAAATAATAAATGCATACAGGAAAAAAAGAGAACGTCACTCTATTCTGTTCACCACTCCAAGTACTTTTTCATAAGTAACTCTTGTAATAACAAGTGTGTAAGAAAGTCAAAAAATGTCACAAGATTCAAGTCTAAACATGAATGGCACTGTCATTGGACTTGCTGCCAGTCTCACATTTATATGGATCTTCAAAGTTTATAGCTTCAGCTTGGTGATGAGTGAAATACCAATGAATTCAAGGCTTCCAAATGATCCTTGGTGCGATTTCCGACTTCTTGTCAAACCCATAAAAGTGCGCCGACAGCCAAACAATTTCACAGAAAATAATGAAAAGACAGGAGAAATCGCTTTCACAAAATAAAAGAGTTAACACTAGTATGGCTTTCCGGACTCTGAGAACATAAAAATTATGTTGGTGAAGATAAAATGAATATAAATTTGAGAGGAGCAACTTTTGCTTCACGTTCAGTTTAGGAAAGCCATTCACCGCTAGTCTCAGCTGGCAAGGGGTGTGAAAGGAGAGCCCAAGCTATCACTCGCATCAAACGGCCAGGGCTGCATTTCCTGTCTGGCACAAAACTCTTAACGAACAGGTTCAGAATGAAAAACAAAACACGAAACAATGAAGAAAAAGAGGATGACCAAAAGATTCATTAAAAAATTCTTACTTGAGACTATAGGGATCTTGTCCGACTTCCAGTCTTTCTTGACCTTACTTTTAGGTTCTGTCAAAACATCTGGCGCTGAAGAACTAGAACTCAATGACAATAAACGAACTTTATTTTCCTTCCTTGATGTTTTAGTATACTTTGTGTTAACCACTCCAGAGCTGTTAGATTTAGTATGTTTCCTTTTAGTGTCCTGCGGGCTTTCGAATTTTTCCAATTTATTTTCAGCTTTTAAATCACCATCACTTTCAGGAAAACCAAATGTGAGATCTAGGGCTTCTTGACCACCCTTCTCTACGAAAGTGAAAAAAGCCCCCCAAAGTCAATTTCTTAAAGCTTTCTTTATTTCAAATTAATGGTTTGAGAGACTCGCTGTTTCGTTTTAAACCTTAACATAATTTCCATGGCTGTCGCAGTGATAGTCTCCCTGCCCTATGAATGTCTTCATATGTAAGTACCAATTAACCACACTCGCCAGCTAACCCAATAAACTTTAATACCGGAAAGAAACTGCTTTGTCTAACCATTTCTTCTTCTTTTCTCAAACATATCCTGTCAAAGAATTAACGTGTTAACTTATGTCGTTCAATCACCTTATGTTTTAATTTCCAGAAGAATGTCTTGTCAAAAAGCTACGCTGGGGCGTGAGTCTTAGTAAGTAGGCCCCTGGTCTATATAGAGGGGCCTCAAATGAATTTGAATCCTCTCTGTTAACTGAATATCTGGGCCATCAAGACAGGATTGAGGAGAGAGAAGTCTTTCTCGGAAGTAATTTCATAAATTAGTAGTATATCGTACGCAACATTAAATTTCAAGCGAAAATCCTTTTAATAAACGAAGTCAGCTACTACAATTTTATTGCAAGAGGTGGCACATAACTGACAGTTTTTCCATTTTTCAAGTATTGTTTGTACTAAATTTTTTTATTAGGTAGGGATAGGTAAAATGTTTAACAAGATGTGTAAGTTCTCACAGAACATTAAACCTCATAACAAGATAAACCCAACACTCATGTGAATAACATTTACTAATGTTTTACTCCGAACGAAACTATGAGAAAGTACTTCCTTGTGACAAGAACTCAGACTCAGACAGGGTACGATTCTTGCAGGAAAATAAGTAATTTCCTTTTCATGATAAATGAATATAATGTCCCACTCTTATGATAATTTCTGATAGTTTTCTGTTATGCTCAAGGCCAATAATTTCTTGGGATCTGGTACACTCAAGTGCCTAGTTTGAGGGCCAAAAAGCTTAACTAAGAAGGCTCCAGGGAAAACTGGGGAAAAAATTCCTATGGTAACAATCATATTTTAGTAACGAGACACCTGTTACTGTTTTCAATTACTGAGGTTATTATCAAGAATAAATGAAGAAGTTGACCGAAGAATTACATGAAACATGTGATCATCTGACTGTTGCGAGTCAATATTGTTTTTGGCGTGCTTAGTTTTGAAGAAGTGCTCCAAGTGGTGTGTGGTGCCAACGGGTGAAAATGTTGTTAATACAAAAAAAATCAAAACAAAAAAGACAACAGTGTTCAAGGAGTTGTAAGGGCTGACCCCGGGGCAATCTTGGCAAGCGAGTTTTGGGTTGGATTTCCTGGTCAAGACCCTACTAATCCTTATCCACTCAACATACTGTAACTTAATCCAACTTCTGTCAAAGTACATTAGGCTTCCATTGTAGGATTTATTTACTTTTAATTAGGTACAGTTTGAAAACTGCCATTATTTAGCGGTTACCACACAGATAAAAACTGACTTTCGGAAATAATTATACTGCTCTTTGCATGGTTAAAGAAAACGTAAAGCCAAATTCCAAATATCTCAAAGGCAGAACATGCACTCTTACCTTTGGTTCATTCATTGCATAAGAAAGTGCTCGAAGAAAATAAATACAAATAAAAACCAAACAAAGTAAGTGAAACAAGGTGGGCAAAATTGGAAAACAGTTAGCTGCTAAAGAAATAAATAAAAATCAAAGAACTTTCACGATGCCCAAGAAACCTGTAAAACGTTAATGTTTGCAAGACAGAAGAAACTGAAACTTGCTACGAAGTATACAGATGGCAAAATGAATGGCTGCAGGTAGAATAAAGAAGAAAAATCAGTCCCACTTCCAAACGATCAGTGACTAGCTCATCTACTTCGTTCTAAAAAGAATCAAGCAAAACGTTTGGGGCAATGGTATTATCACATGGAATGAGATAGCATTGAGCCAATACAGATCGAATTCGGCGGGTTGATAAAAGACTGCAGGAAAAACAAAAGGCGTTACATAGGGAATGATCCAGGCTGAGTTCCAGCCTGGCCGATTGATAGATATCATTGCTAACTGCTCTACTATCCGACTTATCAAGAGCTGTTGTCGGTAAACTCAATCAGTTATGACTAGTTACAAATGGAATTAAAAACTTAACTCTCATAGTATTGTTTCACTTAGTACCAACCCAACAATCAGACCTTCATAAATCATTTATTTATGCTTAATGCTGCTTTTAAATAAAATAGATTGGCCAGCTTCACACTTGTTTGGTTATTACACTTGAGGTAGGTCTAGTAGAGCTAAAAAATCAGTGCAGTTATTACACAGTCAACTCGGCGAGTTGACCGACTGGACCACTTGGAACTAGTTTAGAATATTCTAGTTAAAAATGACTTGATCACTTGAGGTGTTTTTATCGGACCCTTAAACAGAAAATCATCCTGTAACTCTACTAGTTCATACCTAGCCCAACCAAAGCTAATTTTCTTTTTCTTTTAATGCTTTCCGCACTCTCTCCCCTGCGCGTAATTGTTAGATTGCTGAAAATTTGAGAATGCGAATGACAGAATAGATCAGCAAATTTTACAACAGCGATGTAAAATTTGTGATAATTTACGTGACCAGTCGTTAGTTGCAATGCTAAAAGAGGATTAAGAAAGACTCGTGCCAAGCAGTGCTAGGAACAGTCTTTGGTGGATGACGATAGGTATTTGGAAAGTCCGTGCTTTAAAGACGATATAAGCTATACAGTTTGAATCAAATTCGCACAGAGCTTACAGAATACTGTCTTCCAATACCTACCACCACAGTTTGAGATTTTTAACTGTTGTGTTGTTGCTGTTTAAACCGTTGATATTTATATCATCAATTCTATTAAATCTGTCATCAAAATTTTCACCAAGAGAATACCCTAGCTGACAAATCTATCAACCAACTACAATCCATGAGTACCACCCATAAATGTAGATTCCAGCTTATCAAACAAGCGCTCTCTCTACATGACATGGTTTCCTCATTCTACTACCTGATCCTAGAGATAAAAAGGAACCTTAGTACTCGTTATTGAGCTACTAAAATCCTGTAATAAAAACTGTGAAGCGCTTCTTGGGTGTCTCAAACTTCAACCCCTTCTAAAAGATAACCAAAGGCTTTATGACCATTGAACTAAATGTACAGGCTTCCAAGGGTAAGTTAAACGACGTTTATCACTTTATCTATAAAAACATCTTTGTATCTTAGGATACCAACTTATTAGTGGTCCCTAATAGATTTCTGTATAACCTAAACGATTACATACAGCTGTTAAAACCAAGACATTTTAAGAATAACCAAAACGTTAAAAAGTGTGGATGTGGTATTTATAATTTTGAATTGTCCTGGATATCTTCCAAGCAAATCCAAAAAGATCATTCGCACAAACCTTTATCCGCTACTGTAGGTTTGCCGCTTGTCAATGAAGGCCTTGGCTGTGTAGTTATTTCCTCTGGGGTCTAGGAAAACACAAATCGACTAAATGTTGTCAAAAGAAGAAGTTGCATATAAAATAAAAAAATACATGACAAAAAGGAAAAGCATCAAAATTTTACTCATAAGTAAAAGCAATTTTATTAGTTTTCACGACAGTTCAAATTTACAAATCTTTTGAAAAACGTCTATTGAGAGAAATTCTGTTTTAGATAAAAAATGTCTACGTAAGCATAGCAAAAACTAGCTACACCATCACAATTAAGATAAAATTATTGCTTTAAAGAGTCGGTGGCAAAAAATTAATTCGTGGTACTAAACACTATCTACGTAACAATAATGATTAAGCTTGCCTTACCACTAGAAAGGCAGTGGCTACGTAGCACAGGACTACAGTACTTGTTTTCGCGAGGACAAAGCATAACAGACACAGGAGTGTAACCGACAGGGACCAGAAAACAGGTTATTTGCAGATAGTTTCTTGAGCTCATTCATATTTGCCTTCCCTACCACTACCCTCCTATCAGCAGCCAATTTTACTATCTGGTGACAGATTTCGCCTCGCCATCATCAGCAAAGTCGGACAAACTCAGGAGATTTTTTTCTTGGACCGAAATGTATTTCTGTTCGAGAATTTATATATACAGTTCCGTCACTTACGTTCCTTTACTCTGTCACAAAATGCACCCACCTATTTGGAAAAAAAAAATTCACATTCTTTTTGCATCCTGGTATTTAAACCCAGTGTTTCAGGACTAGTTCCTCCATGCAGCTTTTGCAAGGGTTACCTCTAAGCATCTTCTTTGTGTCGGCAATTGCTGCAATTTTTTTTATTTTTTCAACAATGTCTCGTAAATTCAGGACTTGCAATAATCAGTGTGTGAGATGGGATATTGTTCAGGTAATCTAAGGATAGATATGTAATGAAGTTAAAGTTATGGTTGTTATTTCATCTTTTAAATTCGGTTTTTTACTGCATTGAAGAAAAATTTCACATCAACATTATGTTTGACAAATATGAAACTATTTCCTTGGTTATACTAAAGTGGCCATCGTTTTTATCATTTAAAGTCATTGGAAGTGGTTAGAATAAACTTCCAGTGACGTTTCCATGCTTTATGAACTTCACTGTCAATTTATAAAAGCAATAATTAAGCCTCTCTGACACTCTATTACATTGAACATTACACATTTAGCCCCTAGAATGGGATGGCAGGATCTATAAGGAATTGCAAATCTGCAATTTGTTTCGCTCTTTTACATAGTCTTTTTTAGTTATCAGCAGAAACCCTTAAAAATATTAGCTATAATCCATGCTTGCAACTTAGTGCAGACATAACCATTTATTTCAGCTTCATCAATCTTTACGTTGGTTGAATCACCCGGACTATTTCTGCTATATATGTGTCAACTTTACAAGTTGATCCTCCCAAAGGATCACTCTCTTGTCGCGATTGGGACGCTTGCGTGCTTTGTTGATCCTGAGAGCTATGCTGGCTGGAGTCTTGTGCTCCTGGTAGGGCAACCCATGCCAGACAGGTCGAAGGGGGGGGGGGAGCCAGAGTAAATGTGATCCCTGATCCTTCAGGTTAGGGGTTCTGTTTTTGGTTAACAACCCACTCGTAAAAAAGGCCATGTTACAGAAACTTCAAACATCATTACTCACGAATATCAGGGAGTAAAAAAGGGCCGACAATGCAGCACAATATGGGATACAGAAAGAACTGTATAGAATAGTGAAGCAACTCACTGCATAGAATTCCGGTAGCAGCAGTCAAGAACAAGAATGGAGATCTGCTGAAGAGTAAAGAAGCCTGACTAGAAAGATCGAAAGAGCACTTCCATGAAGTTCTCAACAGAGAAGCACCAACTGAGCCTCCAGAAAATCACAGCGAGCAAAGAGAAGACAGTGACATATCAGTGGAACCACCTGCAGTTGAAGAAATTGAAGCGGCAGTGAAAGCGTTGAAAAAAGCCCCCTGGAGTGGACCAAATCACTGCAGAGTTGCTTAAGGCAGACATTTCAATGAAGAACACAGAGATGAAGCAAGTTCTTGACCTTATTTGGTAAAATACAAAAGTTCCAATAGAATTGAAGAAGGGTCTTGTATGCAAGATGCCCAAGAAAGCGAACCTACAAGAATGTGGAAACTGGAGAGGAATTACTCTACTACCACTGGCCTGCAAATTGCTTAGCAAGAATATCATCAGCAGGATATAGCTTCGGGAAGGAACAGTCGACCTGATCTTCATTCTTAGGAATATACTAGAACAAGCGAATGAATGGAATGCCTCTCTTTACATCCATTTTGTTGATTTAGAAAAGGCATTCGACTCCATCCATTGTGATAGTCTTTGGAGGATAATGAGACAATACGGAATTCCCCAAAGGCTTATAGAGATGGTCAAAGCACTGTACAAAGACTTCCAGTGCTGTGTAATCGACAAAAATGAGACAACTGATTGGTTCGCAGTGAGGACTGGAGTGAAGCTAGGATGCTGTATGCCAGGATTTCTGTTCCTCTTGGGAATCAACTTGGTGATGCGAAGAACACCAGACGGCGAAAGAACGGTTATCCGCTGGAATTTTACTACAATGCTGGAAGCTCTCGACTTTGCGGATGGCATCGCCCTTCTGTCATCAACAATGCAACACCTACATTACAAAACTAGCAAACAAAAAGTCAATGCAGCGAAAATTGGACTCATACTGAATAAAAAAAAGAAATGCCAAGTCATGAAAACGAGCAGCAAGAACGACAGTAAGTTGAAGGTTAAAGACAGCGAAGTGGAAGTAGACACTTTCACATATCTAGGAGCCACTGTTAACAAAGACGGAGGTACGACAGCAGATATCAGAAAGAGAATTGCTCTGGAAAGCGCACAAAGGAAGAGACTATCTGACATATGGAAAGCCAGCGACATCAGTCATAAGACAAAAGCCTCACTGTTCGTCTTGTCCGTGCTGCTTTGTGGATGTGAAACCTGGAAATTAACCAAGAAGGAAGAAGCTAAGCTGGATAGTTTTCAAACCAAATGCCTCAGAAGAATCTTCAAGGTCAATTGTCAGCAACATACCAACAAGAAAATAGTGGTACAGATGGCATCAACGGAAAATGTTAATACAGGGACTAGGAGGCGTCGGTGGAATTTTATAAAGCACGTGTTAAGGAAGGACCCGTCAGACGACTGTGCTGTTGCCCTCGGATGGACGCCAGAAGGAAGAGGGAAAAGAGGTCGGCCGAAAACAACATGGCGCAGAATGGTTGAGATGGAGCGCAACAAAGCAAGCTGGAGCAGGCTGGAGCACGCGGAACGCAACATGTTGTGCAGTTGGAGAGCGATCCAAGTGGAAGAGTGATGTCGGTGCCTTATGTGCCTCCTGGCACGGAGAGGATTTAGGTAAGGTAAGGTTACATGTTGATGTTACATCACATTTAACAGATCATGCGGTATCTGCCTGAAAACGACCTGAATGATATGTTTTCGCTGCTGGGATAAATAAGGCCAGCTTTTGCCACTGGTGGGTCCAAAAAGTGTTTATTCCTCTACTTTACATTAAACTTGGTTGGACGAAAAACTTTGTCATAACGATGCAAAACGTGTCTTGTAAATACAAAGTTGGTAATATGGAAGAGGGTTAAAAAAACGAAAGCTCAGGAAATAAAAGGTAAGTAAAACAAGGAGCTTACCGAGTCAAAATCAAAATATCCTTTGAAAATGTCATCTGAAGGGAGGAAATAAAGAAATTTTATTTAAGATTTCAGAATGGCATCCAAAACGATTGCTTTCAACTTCAGACTTTGGACTTTAAAGTTTACTTAAATGCTCTATAATACTATACTAAAATGTTATTTCATTTAAATGATTAAATCCAACGCACGTTTTCACCAGATTATTTATTCCAAATGGGATTAATAAAAGGGCATGATATATAATATGCTCTTAAACCACGACAAATTTGGCAACAGGTAATATGACTCGCACACCTCAAAGAATTGCAACCACAGTCCTTAAACTAAAAAAACAACCAACATTATCACCAACAGGCTCAAGACAAGTCCTGTTGCCAAAACAACTAAAAATAACATTGGAAAAGGTGGTGAAAAATGGAGAATTTGTAATAAAATTCGAAGATTTACTGTGGGATTATTGTTAGGAACATATGGACTGCCTTTTGTGTAGCCATATCACAGAAGAAAAAAGATTACTTCACCAATGAAAACTGTTTTTTTGTGTATTTTCTAAATACAAAAAAACTAATGTGCACTTGCCCAGCTTATATTTGCAATCATCTTCCCCTTTGGCTTCTTTCCTTTTCTTTCGAGCTTCCCGCTCTGGATCCAGAAAATAACAAAAAATGGACTTAGCTTCAAATATTTTGACAAAAATGATAAAACCGGTATTTATACAAAATAATGGTATTATTTTAAACAACACATTAAGATAAACGTATGCACAATAATTATTGCCCTCAAACGCTTTTAATGCCCTGAATTTGAATGCCTTGAGTTTTAGACCAGGATTTTGTAAAATCAGTCTCTCACTTGACTTTTTTGTGTCACCAAATCAGTTTCCCTATATCGTCAAGTGAATATCCTACGCGTGTTTTAGATGTTAAGCAGCTTTCGAAGAACTTTTCACTTCAGTTTTCAAAGCTTACCTTCATTCTCAGTGAACACAAAATGAAGACTTAACGTGGGTAAACTTTATCAGGCATTGCACCACATGGTGCAAGGTGTATACTACTATTCTATACCATACTACACCATGCTTTACCTTATCCCACTTTACATTACATCTTTCCAAACAATGTATCTGGATGGATCATAAGATTTAACATTTCAGCTAAACGAGCTGTCGCAGGTATTCAAACCCAACGGGAGTAAAAAGTATCCAGTTTAAGCACCAATATAATTTATATCCAATGAAGAGTTGTTGAACTGAAAAAGTATAGTGAAAAAGTTCCAGGGCTTTTGAAATCCCTGCATTGAAGCATCTTTATTCTTTGAGATCCTACCGTGGTCCTATTTTCTGAAAACTTTAACAAGTCACCTTTCGAAAGCAGATAATGCACTGCTTCACCATCAAATTAGGAAAAAAATTTAATTTAAAAAAATTAAAGGACAAAAATAAAACCTGTTACGGCATTCCTTTGCCAAAAGAAAATTCCATGGGAGGATATAGAACAGACATTGGTCCACGCATCACAATGCGGATCAACAAAACGTAATTGATCAAACAAAAGAATTTCAGACATATTGCTTATCTAATCGAATGTATCTTTCGGTTCCATATCCATTTTAGTATTGTAATGAAAATATCCAGGATTCTCTCAACCTAAATACCAAAATCAAAGTTCTTAGCCTTGTATTTCGTACTCAGCTTTATCTATATTTTTCTAGTGCTTCTTTTTGTCTCCAGCAAAGAGCATACAGTCTAGTTTATCGTAAAGTTAGTGCTGTTGCTACTATTACAACAACAACAACAATAACAATAATTACCACTGCTACTACTATTACTACTACTACTACTACTACTACTACTACTACTACTACTACTGCTGCTTGGCTACTATTGATTTCTCATGAAAAAGTAGTACTTTTCATCATAAAAGCCTTTTAAATCTCTATTTATCTTTACTACAAAGTACTAATTCTACAACAGATATAACCACCTTCCAGCCGCACAGTTTATGAAGGCATATGGGTAGTTAAGGTGGGATCGAGCGAGCCAAAACAGCACACTTCATATGTGTTTTATCCATCCTAGCAGGTGGTACCAAACTAAAACCTTTAGTGATCTTTAAAGGAAAAATTCACTCCAAAGGGCTGATTCCCACTAATATACTGCTAAAACAGCACAAGAAAAGATGGTTGAATAACAAACGGGGAAGACACCAGGTGCTGATACACACAAGAAGCTAGGTAGTGCGGTAAAGGCGAATGAGCATAAAAACTATGGATCAAGGTCTCTTTACAAAGTCTTAAGAGATACTGACAAGTTTTTCATAAAGGGTGTTATTCCAAACTCGATAGACGGTTCCAAAGAAGACGGCTTTTATTCAGACCTTTTACCCTCTGCAACAACCAACACCCAGTCAGCTAACACCCAAAGGAAATTTTTATATATACGCTAGCACGTCATTAAAAAAAATTATAGATGAAGTTATTACTATAAGATGACAATGACGAAAAACAACTATATATGATCTCATATTCAACAATTCAAAACTCTTGCTTTACCGTTGTTGATATTGTTTATTTTCCTGATAAAACCAACGAGATATTACACTTTTGCAAATTTCACACCTTTATGACGTCTGTTACCGTGGCTTGGGTATAGTGCTTTTGCACATCTTCAATTATTGTGAGACATTAAACAAAACTACCAACAACAGTTTTAACACATAAACAAAGGAAATAAAAAGTCTTTAATCAAGCTATCAAGGGTATAGACCAGGACGGGTGTAAAAATGTTAAATAGGTACCAGTCCCCGGAAAAAATTAATACAACTTACTCCCACTGTGAATAACGTCTTCTGTGAATGTTCTCGGCTGAAGTGACTTTATACGTTTCAATTTACCAAGAATGAGAGGTGAATCTACTGATCCCGGCTTTTGTGCAGGAAATGTTTCCTCTGAAACCCGTTTCCATGTGTTTTTACAACTATCCACCCATAAAACCGAGACAAGATACAAATTGTACTTTTCTGCTATTCTGAGTATGCTCTTTCGACCTTTCTTAAATATCTATGATCGCAAAGTCAAAAGGAGTAAAACCTTTAGAATGTAAAAAAGCAAATGAATTATGCCTTTGGCAACAATGTATTAAATTTATAAAAAATGACACAGATTACTTCAAAAACCTTCCCCCATAAGTCCATTCGTCTCACGTATTTGAAGTATTCGTCATCAAAATAAAAGCCTATGGTGGTGCAAAGCTGTATGAAACAGTAGCGATACCGTTCATTTTGGGTTGCATTTGTCGTTATTGGAAAAAGGAAACCAGTTCTGTAGCCCGAATAAAAACTACCACTTATGAAAAGGTAACCCTTAAAATGGTAAATAGTGTATACTATATTTTCATCTTTATGTCTGAACTCCACATTCAGATAATAATGACAACTGAAAAACTGCATGCTACATGTTTAATCTAATGTTTGGTTAACACTGCGACACTGAGTGTATACATGCACACACAAATGTATATATATATATATATATATATATAGTATTTGGAGTAAACTCCAAATAGCTAGACGTTAAATGCTGCTAATTTGACAAAATAAAAAACCCCGAAAAACTCCTTACATCACAAACAAATTTCACACGACTCGAGACACGAAGCATAAATAAAGGCACAGACGTGTTTCAGAATTTGAATATATTTATTATTGACAAAGAAATATATATATATATATATATATATATATATATATATATTTCTTTGTAGCAGAGGGAATGCTGAGTGTTGGGTACCCGTAACACACCTCTGTTACCAACATGGCTATTCTTCTGTTTGTCTATGGTGTACAGCTGAAGATTGTGAAAGACATGAAACTCTGAGTACTGTAAAGTTAGAGATTTTTTTACTCATACATCTGATTATATATATATATATATATATATATATGTGTGTGTGTGTGTGTGTGTGTGTGTGTGTGTGTGTGTGAGTGTATAAGTTAGGGGTTGTATGTGTGTGAAGAGGTACCACAAAACCCTTGCACAAACTTGACTGAGACGTTTCGAATTGACAACCCTCTGAATACAAAGCACAAAAATAACCCACTCATTTGTCCATACGATCTGAATCTGAATAACTTTTTCTAAATCATCATTCCACAGAACTTTCCTACCCTTTAGGAAAAAGATAAAATTCAACTCAATTAATTTTGCCTGAGGCTTTTCAAACGCACGTAAGTCCTTGGTATTTTTCAATCAATTTACAAATTAACCTTTTGTACCAATCAATCAATAAATCAATAAATCAGTCAGTCTATTTATCCATCCATCCATGTATCTATGAATCTATGTATCTATGTATGTATGTATGTATGTATGTATGTATGTATGTATGTATGTATGTACGTTTGTTTGTATTTATGTATCTATCTATGTCTCTCTCTCTCTCTCTCTCTCTCTCTCTCTCTCTCTCTCGTTCTCTCTCTTTTTCTCTCAATCTATTTATCTTGCTAACTATTTAAAATTAATCTACAACAACCCTACCACTGTATCATATTATACTAGCAAATTAGCTTACTATTTATATTACTAAATATATCCTACTTTATTGACAATTTTATATATCGTAATATATATAAAGTATTACGCTCCCTTACGAAAGTTTGGTTGAGCACTCTATCTGAGATTTGGGAACCTGTTGTTAGCATAATGCAATGCTCACTGCGCATGCGTGGTTTGAGCACTCTGGCAGGATCCCACAGTAACTCTTTAGGCTGTGTTTACTTCGGTAACATGGCCAGAGAGTCTCAGTATTTCTGTGCTGCACTGATGAGCCCACAAAGGGCGAAACAGTACTGTCTGCAGATTGAGTATATCATAATATATAAATTTGAAGTCAAAAGTCTGACAATAGATAATGATTTCCTACTGTCCATTTCCTGTTTTGTAGTTTCACGCTTTATGATGCTTTTGTTATCAATAGTTGCTTTTCACAAGATCAGGTTACGCAATTATTTGTATAACATCTTTGCAGAAATATTTTTTAAGTGATCATTTGTTTTCAGCTGAAGATTATGAAAGACATGAAACCCTGAGTACTGTAAAGTTAGAGTATTTCTTACTCGTACATCTGATTATATGACAGCTCCTGCGTTTTAATGAGGTACAGCACTGTTGCTGATGACATTTTATATTCATTTGTTAATATATCATAATATATATATATATGTTATAACAATTATATATATTATCTTTGTATGTATGTATGTATGTATGTATATATGTATGTATGTGGTGTTCAAGCACTGGTGTGGACATGTGTTAAAAGCACATAAATGTCTTAGCAGAATACAGAGCTTCTCCCAGTCAAATCAACCCCACGTGCACGTCGTGAGCACTGCTTTGCTAACGGGGCTCTGGTGGTCGGCGAGTGTTCAGCGCCGTAAATCTGAACCTCCACTGCCTTGTGGATTAGGTTCTTTAACCAAAGGCTAAGGGTGAGGTAACCCTGAAAGAAACCTCCAGAGGAGCTTAGGCCCTGTCAGCTGAGGCACGCATGACCCATCGGCGTGTGGAGTATGCTCTGGTGCCCAGCAACCGAAGCCCCAACCATGGGTCAAATGGCATAGGGGGTAGAATGGGCTCCTGTAAACCGTGGTGAAGGTAGCCATTCTAGGAGACGCCACCTTTGATATCAAAGGCAAGGAAGCTGTAATGTAACAATTTCAGATAGTATCTCCCCTAGGTATGTACTGTTCTAGCAAGTTGGTTCCATTTCGGCTTCTTTGTTGTGGCCGGGAGAGGTGAAAACTCCATGATACTAAAACCTGCAGACAAAGCAGTTTGTTGG
>RDPX01000059.1:2914110-2927836 GCA_003991215.1 Morbakka virulenta | reverse complement strand
TGTACAAGGCTTGTGTTTTGACAGCTCTTTTGTATTCTTGTGAGACATGGACCGTACACCGAAGACATCTCAAACTACTTGAACACTTTCATCAGAAATGTTTGAGACGCATACTCAAGATCAAGTGGCAAAGCCAAACACCTGGTAGTGAAGTCCTGTCAGAGCAGGATACACAAGTATCGAGTCAATGATCATCGCCAATCATATGCGCTGGGCTGGCCATATGGTTCGTAGGGAGGACGATAGACTCCCTAAGCAACTGTTTTATGGGCAACTCCAGACTGGAAAGCGACCACAACACAAACCCAGAAGAAGGTACAAAGACTGTATCAAAGAAAACCTAAAGAAACTAGGAATAGACCTTAAAAAGTGGGAGAGACTAGCCTTGGAAAGAGCGACTTGGAGAAGGCACGTGAAGACACGTGTTTGAAAATAGTCGCCTGGAACATGAACGATTAAAGCGTAGGTTGCGCAAAGGCTGGGAGAACAACCTCGATGTAGGCACAAAGAGCTGGAAGTGTGACAAATGTGATCGCATTCTCCTTTCAAAAGCTGGGTTTGTCAATTATTTGAAGTCCCATGCCAGATCAATGCCACTTTCTAACCTCCCTCCAAGGCCACACAGTCTGTCATGTGTGATGTGTGGCAAGGTTTGCAAATCAGCGCAAGGTCTCAAAAGACACATGGCTGTACACAGACACCAGATTTGACAAAGTGATACCATCAATTCACCGGAAGCTTCTTCTTTCTTCTGTCAACTATGTTTCAAGCATTGCAAATCAGAAGCTGGTCTCCAAAGTCACTTACGAGGTCATGCAAGAAAAGACAGAAATTTTACTGACCACAGCTGAAGTCATAGACGGCGATCATCTGTCAAGATGGGGCAATCACCATGTATGCATGTATGTATGTATGTATGTATGTATGTATGTATGTATGTATGTATGTATGTATGTAAGTTTGTATCTATGTATGTTATCTTTGCATGTATTTATGTATCAGTAGCAGTGCTGAGGGTTATTCAAGGATTCAATGCATACCTACTTACATACCTACCAAATAAATTTTAAACAATTTTCTTCCTGGCTTCCATTGATAGTCATGTGATACATCAATAATATTTGCTTTGCTCTTTATTTCAGGCCGTTTATTGATGAGTTTTTAATTTATAACAAGGTTTACTCTATATTATTAATAATCAAAAACATATGAAAAATTCAAACTTGACTGGAGATGGGTATGTTTTGTAAAATATAGACCTTGGTATTAAGTTTACATTCTCAATACCTTGCAAAACTTTAAATAATTTTGGTTTTTCCTTTTATGTGCTTCAGGTTTGTATCTATACATAGCAACAGTACACACTACCTTGCCATATGGTTTTGAATCCTGAACACCTTATAGGTTGGATATCTGACACCTGACCATTTCTATTGGGGCTGTTGCTGGAAAACATTTGGGTACATCCTTAAGGACAGTGTCAAATGCTGACCTGCTGACTCTATGTAAAATAGGTGAAATCAAGATCAACCTCATATACTTGTATACATATATTTTTCAAAATATAATTCAGTTTCTCTCTCTTCAACAATAATAAGTTTTTAGTCTTGGATAGGTTACTTGCATATTCTAATGAGTCACAAAAAGCACTTTTGGTGTTTTGTTTAGTTTTCCTGTATCTTATATTGAAGAAAGGTCAGTAAGGGATTTTACCCTAATTTAAAAGTGCAGAAATTGCCACAGTTAAACTGTCTATTCATAATCTTCAGTCAAGATCCTTGATCTTAAGTGAAATATATTTCCTAAAATAATCTCAGTTTATTATATAAAGGGCAAATAATTTTTGGCTATTGAACTTTGATATACAGTTAAGTTGATAAATATACTTACCATGCATACATGTAAAACATTGATTGTGAGTCCTATCTGGGGTTTGAGATCTTCACTTCTAGTCTTGAAAGGTTTTTATAAGTTAAACTTACAGAAATATTAGTATAAATATGGTAAGATTTTTACAAGAAACACTTACTACATGAGTGACATCTTTACAGTATTTCTTCACTACCTTAAAATAAAACAAAAATTATTAAGAATGAAAATAGCTGATTTAAACAGCTGTTCAAATGAGAAAAGTTGCAAATTTTCTTAACCATATACTTAGTTAAAAATATTTCCTACAGAAGTGAGTGGTGTGAATGGATTATTGTGGTTAGTCTAGGTCACATGTTGCTGACTAAAGCAATAAATTAATACAATGGGTATACAAGACATCATTGGTTACAAATACATTTGATAAGCTGGCTAACATTTATCTCCAATATTTTCTGGGTTTTTTGCCTTTTGCACATTTTATCATTTTCCTTTTGTCCACTATTTGATTTCATTTCCACATATTCTTTAGCAGTCATGTACCCTCTTTTTATTTTCCTTTCCTGCCCCATTCAGCAAAAAACGAGAAAACATGTGGCATGAGTGGCAGGATGGCCTGGGTGACAAGGGATTAACCTGGTGGTTGAGAGGAATTAAACCCACAGAAACCATAGCATCTGGTAGCAGCAAGACATGACCCACATGGAGAGTGCTGAACTAACTATGAGTGATGCATAGCAGGTGCATGGCATCCAGAAAGTCTTACAGTTTCATGACCTCAGACCTCTGCATCTGCAGCCAAATGCAGACTATGCAACACCTATTTAGCTGCTCAACCACCCCGAACTGCCAACCAGAGGACCTCCATGAACCAACACCAGCTGCTATCTACATCACCAAACATTGGTCAAACCAACTGTGATTGTCAAGGACACTATGAAGAAGGAGATCTTCCTTTCCTTTCAACAGTGTCCTTTGGATTTTATTTGCCTAAAAGTAAGTGTCCCTCTTATCCTGCTTTCCTTTCAATTTGTTTCCAATATTGGTAACCTTCAGATGTTAGCACTAGTAGCCCAAGCCTGTTGTGAGAAGCAAAAACATTTATGTTGCAGCACTTTACAACTTTATCGAGTCTCTGAGTTTAAAAAGTTTATCTCCAAAAATATCTGGATAAAAATTTAATTCTTTAGGGCACTGGTCCTACAATTCATGGCTTAGTAGGAAATCTGGGCTAGATGTCAGCTGCTAAGTAAAATAGTTCTAAATTACTCTGAAGGCCCTGACTATGAATCTTTAAGCACATAGGAGTTCAATCATAGTTTCAGACACAAACTTCCATAATGTAATAGGCTGAATTTTGTTGGATCATTCCCATTTCAAATTTGGAGCCACTGTTATGCAAAAATGTATAGGTGTTATCCATAGGATCAAGTAGCATTTTTAATGTGATTTTACCTTTAAATAATTTAGTACTCATTCAAGTTATGGGTATCTATTACCTGCTTTTTCAGTAGGCATCTGTACTAAAATTACTGAACCTGGTTGGTGTCTGTTATGATTGAAATAATTCTAGAATTACTTAAAAAAGTTTTGGTATCATAAAATCAAAATACAGTTATGACTCCTGTTATTTGTTTACTCTCAAATCTTTTGATTGAATATAGCTTTAATTGTAAATTGAAAACGTTCACTTTTGCATTAGCAGTTTTCTTCTTATGTTAGGAACAGTGGCTAAAGTAAAGTAGGGAATCATCACCAATTTTAATTTTCAAAAATTAAACTGTACATATAAACAAGCTCTGACTTATCTATGCTGTTAATCTCTTCACAGCAACCACAACACTATCCCATTATATTCGACTCTGCTTCTTGATATCTGGATCAAAGCCACTTCCCTTATTTCAAAAGACTTCATCCTACACCAAACAGCCTAAACATCCATTTGCACTTACATTAAGAGATTGACATGCATATTAGATAATCATAAGGTGTTTCCTCAAAGCAGTGTATATACATGTAAATAAATATGTGATGCAGTATATGCAGTCAACTCATTCCACTCTGAAGTAAAAAACCAAATACAAGAGAATTTATCATACATGTTTAGGCCAAAAGAAATAATAAATGTGTGACAGATAATGACTATTTTCTAGACTGATCTGAAACCAATGTGAACTACTGACGATGTGCACTGCCACCCAATGACTCCCCTAAAAGACAAGTGTTACAAATGTTTACACAGTGGCAAGTTCCACTTAATGGGTTGTTTCACTGTGATCATCATGAGTTACAGTTTGGTCAGTGCATGCCCTTTCCTTCCAGAAGCCTGTCTGCTAGTCACAAAATTTCTTGTCAACTGGTCCCTTCCACCTCACTGGTCCCTTCCACCTCACAGTTTTGTTGAATATCTTTCCAGGTGCAGACAGGATAGTGATTCCTCTGTGATTTGGGTAACAACCAAAATCTCTTTTCTTTGAGATCATGATCAGGTGCCCTTGCTTCCAATCTCTTAGGATTTCTTCCTTTTCCTGATGTATCTGAATTTGCCTTGAGTGTTTCCACTGGAGCCCCATCTAGACCTGACATCTTCCTAGTTCTGCCTTTGTTGTGGCCTTCCTGACTTCTGCTCTTCATGGTTCCCTACAGTCTTTGGGCAGATCAGTCCTGCCTCCTAAATCTCTGAAGGTTTTGGTGGTGGGGAGAATGCTCATCCCACCTATCAGACTGCCCCACTCCAATTGGTACAATGCCATCCTTATCCTTGGCTTGATCATTCTGCTGGCTTGGCCTTCTGAATCAGCTTTGTTGTGGTATCATACAACTGTTTTATGTTTCTATTGGAAGCTACTTTCTCTGCCTCATGTGCCAATCCTTGAATAAACTTCCTTTTATGTGCTCTGACCCTTCTCTTTACTGCCCTGTTTGGTTCTGTATACTCCTCTTGGGATCTGCTTCTGCTGTTTTTGTGAGGCTATTATTCACTGCCACCTCCTTCTTTTCCTGGGTCTTTTTGTAGGTTTCTGCAGAGAGCCAGTCCATCTCCTAAATCTTCTTTCTGCAAAGGATGTCCTCACATGCTCACATGTAAAAAGGCAATGGTCAGATGCCACACCTGTACCTGTCTAAACCCTGCCATCTTGTAATGGCCTCCTGAAATTCTTTGAGATACATAAGTGACCAACCAGGTTATTTGTGACATGATCTTTGGAAATTTTTTAAGGTATATGTATTACTATTACCCATCAGTTCTCTATGTTTTTTCATCCCTCTCAGCCCATGGGTTCCCATCCTCTCTTTATACCCTGTATTATCTGAATCAACTCTGACATTCAAACCTCCCACCATGAGATCTCAACACCATGTTGAGAACCCTGTCACTCAGAATTGCTCAAAATGTCCTGCCGTTTGTCATTAAACACATCCTTTTCTTCATAACTGCTCTTATTGGTTAGTGCATAGTACTGCCCTATGTTCATCTTGATTTTCTTTTTCTTTGTGGGAGAAATATGTGATGAACATTGGTTCTCTTACTTTCCATCCAGTGAGTGGCTTCTGTGCCTACTTGCCAAGCATAAGTGCTAATCCCTTGGTATGGGGGTATCCTCTTCTTTATGTCTGAAGTAAAGCATCAGCCACTTTCCTGATAGGACTTCTCTGTCAAGAATTTGCAAATTCAAAGTTAAAAAATGATCTCGTTAAGATGATACAACAACTTGTATTTTCTTTTATTCAGTATGGCAACAAATTTGAATTACTTAAAAGTAAATATTTTTTTAGTTTATAGTGCATTAATCCATTTCAAAATAAAAATTTGTTTGCACAAAATTTCAAATTTTTGGCAAGTATCAAGTATTAAAGAATTAGGACTACCTCTGTAATTATATTTATTTCATTTGGACAAGACACAAATATCCAGGATGATACTAATGCTTTATATAAGTATTTTTAAGTGTGAACAAGTATTGCCGCACTTCTACATCTTTGTATCTTCCTTGTTCTTGTTCTTGAATGATTTATCTTTTCATTTTTCATAGACAATTTACATAATAATAGACTAGTCTTTAACACATTCCCTGAATGTGTTCTCCATTGTGTAAGGGGTTATTCAAAAAGTACGTAACGCAGAAAAAGGACATTTTAACTGCCCACCCCCATATGTAACGGCATGTCACGCTTTAGCTGATACCCCCTCTTTGTTACGTAACGTTTTTTACGTGGACACCTCCCTAAAATAAGGAAAATTACAGCATAGTGCAGGATAGATATATGGTACTAAATGGATCATTAATGACACGCTTTTAACACAACAATATAACTTTTGCTTAATATTAAACAAATAAACTAGAACAAAACAATGCAACCAATTTCAACAGGTCAGATCAGTAAATAAAACGCAAAAAAAGTACAAAAAAACTCAGTCTTCAGTTGCGTCAGACCAGATTGGCTCTATATCGTTGGTGTCAATTATTGGAGTACCAAAGTCATTTTCTGCCTCATCCACATTTTCTGAATTTTCAAGAGCTTCAGTATCAATGTCGTCCATCGCAACCCACTCCATTTCTTGAAAGGCCATTACACACAACAGTTCCCGTTGCCGACGGGCAGCAATTCGTAATGGTCGCACTCGCTCGGTTTCATTTTGAGTAGGCCCCTCGTTTATTCTGCAAATACCTCCATGAATTGACTTTGCTTTAAGGGACGAAAAGTATAAACCACACTTGGAACACACTCGCCTTTTAATCACATCTTGCTTTACAGATGGACAGGAATAATCATATGGTATTCCTTTAGGAAATTTTTTTGCAGCTCGATCGGGTTTCAAGGTGTTTTGCATCGAAATATTCTGAAACAGCGACAAGTAGGTAGCATCTTTGTCATCTTTTGCCCATTCAATTCCGTTCAAGGTGTGAACAATGGGTATAGGTGGTGGCAAAAATCTTTGAGGGACAACTTTCAAGTATGATGATCGAAAACTCGAGCAACAGTTTTCATCTAAACATTTTACAATTTGCAAAAAATATTGCGACTGTCGCATATGACTTGCTTTCCACTCTTCTGACTTTGTTACCATAACAGCAGGTGCTTCGTCTTTTATAAACTCCGCAACTACAGGGTTACCATCTATCACAAGGCCCGACCAGATTTCAGCTAGCGTGCATCCGGCGAATTCAAAGTTTTTCATTTCAAGCTCTTTGTCAACCGTCACACCCTTCGCATCAAGATGGTTACCGAATTTATCATGATCCAGGATAACACCAATTAATTCTTTGCTAAGTTTAACCATCCTCCGCTCAACACGATTGAATGCACTTCGCCCGGGAGCATTTGTTGCTACAAAAAGCGCATCCAGGTCATTTTCAGCAAAATACTCAATTGAACAGTTTATAGTATTTTCATACCTTGGATTTTCATCAGGACCGCCATCAACTGTAACTATCATTACCTTTTTCTCTTCGTTATTTTCAGTTTGAAAACTCGATGCGAATTCGGGTAAAGAGCGTACCCGTTTCATATCTTGAAGATGAGCGAATGCAGATGATCCTGAATGCTTTGCACTTCTAATACCTATGTATGTAGCGCCTGAATAGGTGACTGCATCATTCTTTAGATCTTTGCTTCTGACAACCTTCATATCGCCAATGACCGAAGGTATCAGCTTATGTTTAGGAGCTACAACAAAATCATGATCAGGTAACATGACTTGGTACTCCATGTGCATGACCATGGGTGCTTGCTTGTTTGCAGCAGTTAGTCCAATAGGGACTTTTGCTTTATCATCCTGTGAATGAAATGTCACCTCTGCAGGACCCAAAATTGCAGCTAGCTCTTCTAGTGATCTGATTGTCGCCTGAGCAAATTTCTTCGATGGATGCGAAGCATGCTTTGAATTTTGAGCTTTGTAAAGTTTAACAGGCGCAGTGTTTACGTGCCTTTTTCCTTCAATTGTTCTATGGTTTCGGGGCAACAAATGAAGATACACAGAAGAGCGTTTCAACTCGAACCCTTCGCGATTCAACGCTTCTGTTAACTGATCTAGTGTCTTGACTGTTCGAATCACTTCGTTACGACGTCGGTCATGGGCTGCGGAACCTGAGATCGCTATACGACTGATAACTTTGATCAATTCCGACTTATCACACTTCTCCGGTCGACCCAAATCAGAAGTAGCCTTGCCCATCAGCTTTTCACGCGTTGTTTCATCCAAGCTTTCGAGTTTACGTTTCCTGTTATCGCGTAGCTTTTTCTGTCGAGATGCGTTTTGAATAGTTTCTTTCAACTCTTTCTTTAGTTGTTCCCGTGCTGCTTTCCTAGTTGAAATTTCTTTACGGTCACTTTCAGAGTCTTGTCCTAAGTCTCGTTTTCGATAAAGTGACACTAATATCCCATTTTCAATATCAATTTTTTTGGTTAATTCGTCCTGTTTTGGAGTTAGTCTGGGCTTAGGAGCTGGATCATTTGCCACGGTGAGTTGTTGTGACGAGGGAAGTGCATCAGTCGAAGCAGTGATTTCTTGTGACGGAGGAGGAGGAGAAGAGACTTCGGCAACAATTTCAACATCAGACGATGCCGATGATATATTTCCTGAAATCAAAGTTAACTTTGATTATTAGTAATTTGCCAAAGTAAGTTATAAGTATTAAAATTAAGAACAAACGGTTTTTTTATAAAAAGTAAAAGCTACACGCCGATTGATTATGCTTTTACTTTTCAATAAAAAAAACTGTTTGTTTTAAATTTTAATATTTATAAAATTTAACTTTCGAGGAAAAAATACCAGGGCAATAAGTAGTATATTTAGAACTTTCAGGAATATACTGATGGCGTTATAATAAATGTTTGCCTTGCAAACCAGGCCTTTTTGAACGCGGCAACAGCACAATGAATAATACAGATGAGTGAGAAAATACCGTAGAGAAAAAAAGTTATTTAGCAGTTTAGTGAACAAATATATTTTCATTCGTAAAAAAAAAAAAATAAATAACGAGAAGCTCACTCGTCTAAACATATGTTAAATAGCTTACCTTTCTTTGCTGAGGATGGCTTGGTAAAAAAATTCATGATTGAGCCTCTACCTGGCTTCTTTGCATTTACTTTCCACTGTGATATGAGTTTTTGTGCTTCAGATTTTATTGAAACATTGTCTTTTCCTTTCTTTATTTCGCGCCATAGATTTGAACATTCTATCTGTGCTTGTTTCCCATTAACACAGACGTGAGTTTGCTTAAATGCTGTCAAAAATTTGTCAAATAAATCTTCCATATCAATTTTTTTATCAGTCATGCTTGTTTCTCTGCGACAAGCAGCGTTGTCAAAGAATTTATTCAACTTTATATTAAACACGCGAGATGATTTTACTTAAAGTAAAATGTTTTCGAAATTCGAAACAAACACATCACAAATAAACATGCAATGCAATGATCTCATTGAAACATTCCATTTACATTCGAAAGTTGTGATAACAAAAGAAAATTACGTAACGTAAAGAATTTTATTCAAAACAACAGATATAATCAGCGTTATGAGAGTTCGCACCAGTTTCTCTTCTTTTCTATTCAATTTAGAGTGATTTCTCGTAGATGTTATTACAATATAATGTAATGATTCACCCTGTCTATCAATATTATAAAAATAGTTCTCTCAATACCTCTGTAGCAGTCCCAAGTACATAAATGGCCTGCACTAATTACTAGAGGAAAGCAATGAAAGTGATAACTTGCATTGATAATACTGCTACTGATAATCTGGACAGTAACCATTAATAAAACAACCAAAAGGTCATGTTGCAAAACATATTGTATTAACAGATTACCACGATAACCAAGAACTGCAATGTAAAAAAAATTCAAAATAAATTTCCAGTATACAGAAAAACACAACAAGTCTGAAATTATTCTTTAAAAGTATGCAAGAAGCAATGAAAATGCAAACAATTAAAAGAACAAAAGAAATTACAAAAAGATAAAGAGAGGATAATACAATGAAAATGAGTAATAAAAATGTAATAATGAAAAAATCAATGTACAACAAATAAAACAATTCCCAAGACCATTACCTAGTGACATTGGAAATAAAAAGAAAATATATAAAATTTTATTTTAAGCACAATATAATTTTTCCTTCTTCATATCTTAATTGTTAAGAATGACTTGTTGTGCTTTTACTGGTGAGTGTATACTCAAAAAAATATTTCAATATTATTTTACATTGCAGTTCTTGGTTATTATGTTAATAAACATTAGTTACAACACTGACCATCATATACAGATAAAAGTTACCTTTGCACCTAGTGCCTGAAGTTCTCTGATCACACCTTGGGACATGTTTTCATTATCTGCTCTCACATCAACCATAACAGATAACCCTTTGTGGAAGAAAATTAAGAATATAATTATGGCAAATACAATAAAAATAAAATACATACATAAGTAATAAGTTATTTTCTAGAAATTTCAATAGCTATTTTTAAATGGTGGCAAAAAATACAATGTATGATAATATGTTAAAATGGCAGATATTGCCACACTTTCTTCAAGATAAAAAATCTTTCAAGTAATCACCATGAATTTGCTTGTAAGCTAATTCTTGAAGCATATAACAAATGACCATAATTTATAGGATGACCATCTCTCAAATAATATTAGTGATTTATATTTTTTAAACTAAATATTAACCTCTAGTAATTAATCATCCCCAACCAACTTTGTTTGGCCTTAAACAATGAATTAGTTTATGCTCCTAGCAATTTATCTCAACAATATTCACAGTCTGAAGCTTGTATTGCTCTTGCAGACGTTTCAACATACTGTTCACCTATTGCTGATATTGGTTTGTTGAATTAGTTTTTCAGAGCAGCTAATCCCATAATATAGTCTAAATAAAATACATTTGAAGTCCAAGAAACTGAGTCAGTTGAAAGCTTACACTTTGTCACATTGCCATTGCTGTATAAATCAAAGTTGAGAACATTGAACTGATAAGGAAACAATGGTCGACCAAAAAAGTTGACCCAATGTTGGTTTAATCTGTTTCTGGTGGGTGATTAAATGCATACAAATTGCTTTTCTTTGAAATACGGTCTTCATAACTGATGTGTCATGAAGACTCATTGATAAAATATTTAGCATAGGAAGTTGGAATTTGTACGTAGGAGTTGAACAACCATGATTAATGTAAGTCCCATGATTGTACCAGAATGACTTGTCAGTAAAACTATGGGACACTGTTGTCATAGGTTTAAATAGGGTAATCAAATTGCACATAAATACCAAGTGATTGTAATGTAGTTTTCAGTGTGTGTATTTGTATGTGCCTGGTTAGAAGGTTACAGAACACCTCGTATTTGGGTGGATCGTGAAACCAGTCTTTTCTCTGTCTTGTTCAACTGTATTATTTCTGTGTCTTATCCTGACTAAGACACTACAAAGTGGACCAGAAGTGCGCAAATAGTCGTAGGTTGCCAGAAGCTTTAAGAGAAGAAGTCAAAACGGAGTTAGATAGATTGGTGGACATTGGTATTTTAGAGAAAGTGCAGTGTAGTGAATGGAGTTCACCAATGGTAGTATGCAGAAGGAAAAATGGTAAAATTAGAATAGTAACTGATGCTAGTGAAGTTAATAAGCAGTTAGTATGTTCAAAGTATCCCCTGCCTAGCCAGCAAGAGTTGTTATCACGAGTAGGTGCAGGTAGTCTTTTTAGTAGCTTGGATATGAATCAAGCCTTTCACCAAGTACAGTTGACTCCAGAGAGTCAGAAGTATACCACTATTTCCACTGCTTTTGGCCAGTATGTAGCTAAACGCATGACATATGGTTTTGTCAGCTCACCATCGAGCTTCCAAAATATTATTGATGATATTTTGGGGGATTTTAAGTTTGTTTTATGTTACAGAGATGATTTACTTGTTGTATCTACAAGTGCAGAAGAACATGAGAAACATTTGGAAGCAGTACTTAGACGTTGTCAAGAGAAGGGTATCACACTTAATTATGAGAAAAGTAAATTTAGAGTTAGCGAACTTGATTGGTTAGGGTGGAGGTTAACAAGCAAGGGAATACTGCCAGACAAAGCTCACAAAGATACCATTCTTAGTATAGCATCACCAAATGATGTTACTCAGCTCCGATCCTTTTTGGGTAGCTTACAGTATTATGCAAGCCACATGGACAACTATTCAGCCAAAGCAGAACCCCTATTTGAATTGATGACCAAAGGTAAGGCATTTGTATGGACTGCTCAATGTGAGGTAGCATTTCAGGAATTAAAATTAGCTTTAAGCAATGCTATCCCCTTGAGGTTTTTTTGACACGAGTAGAGAAGCTGAGACAATATTGAGTTGTGATGCAAGTTTTAAAGGGTTGGGTATTGCCTTAAAACAGAAGGTCAATGGGAAGGAAAAGATTATTTGTTGTGGTAGCAGAACACTTACCCATGCAGAGAAGTCCTATAGTGTGCAAGAACTAGAAGCACTTGTTTGTGTCTTTGGTGTTGAAAGATACAAATACTATTTAAAGGGGAGGAAATTCACCTTAGAAACAGATCATTCTGCACTGGTGACCCTATTAACGAAGAAGGGACTTGATAGAGTCAGTTGCAGGGTTAGCAGATGGCTTTTGAAACTGCTTACTTATGATTTTGATGTAAATTATGTTAAAGGGAAGGCAAATTTACTCCTAGATATGCTTTCCAGATTATGTGAAGCTAGAAAATCATTTCAGGAAGAAGTTGGAGATGAGGACCAAGTAATTGCACTCATTTATGATCAGTTTTCATCAGGTATCCAAAGAGTAGCAATAGAGGAAGTAACCTCTCGGAATCCCATACTGGTAGCAACAATTAAATATCTTAGGGAAGGGTTTCCTGGGGAGTGCCCCCAGGGGGAGGAAGGGGCCATTTGGGATATAAAGAAAGAACTTACTTGCCAGAAGGGAATCATTTTTCAGACAGATGGGAGAGTTGTTGTTCCATCTGTATTGAGACAAAGGATTTTGAGTATAATTCATGAAGGACATCCAGGCATAGTTAAGTCAAAGACTAAGCTAAGGAATGCAGCTTGGTGGCCAGGGTGTAATAAGGCATTAGAATTATTTTGCAAGTCTTGTGGTGTATGTCAAAGGGCAGACAAAAGCAAACAGCCATTGAAGGTAGAGCCTTTCTGTGAGGTCAACAGAAATGAAACTAAACCATTTCAAAATGTCAGTCTTGATGTTATTGGACCATTTAATAAAGCACCGCATGGATATAGATTCATGTTAGGTTTAGTTGACAGTGCTACTTGATATGTAGAAGTATGGCTGTCTCATGAAATCACAGCCAAATTTGTTGTAGATGGATTAATGGAGACATATCAGATATTGTTTTTTTTAGAAAGATAGTGACAGACAATGGTAGTCAGTTTGTCAGCTTAGAATTTAAAGATTTTGTAGCAAAGTTTAATATAGTACATAGCAAGAGTAGCTTGTATTTTCCCGAAGGTAACAGCTTAGTAGAAAGGGTAAACAGAGACTTAAAGTCACACTTGCAGGCTGTAATTCCTAGTATGAAGGGCTATGATGCTAAGGAAGTGTGGAAGACAGCAATTTTTAGTTTCCTGCAGAAGCACAGAACAGTAGTGCATGGTAGATTAGGTAGAAGCCCAGCAGAAGTTTTATTTGGAAGAGAGATTACGGGAATAGCTGTTTTGTTACCCAAAGCAGAATCTAAAGTAGATTGGGATTAAGCAGTTACTGTTTTAGAACCTGGTACATGGGTTCAAGTTAGACTTCCCACTAAGGGGTATGGTAAGCTAGCATCCAAGTTCTCTAACCCCATTCAAGTTAAAGAGAGAATAGGAAAATATGTGTATGAATTAGTTGATGGT